>VDFB02339492.1:0-68227 GCA_007258455.2 Sequoia sempervirens | reverse complement strand
GTATTGTTTGGAAAAATACTACTCCATAGAAACCTCAACAAAATGGGGTAGCAGAAAGAATGAACCGAACCTTGATGGAAAGAGCTAGGAGCATGTTGAGTGGTGCTAAGCTTGATAGATGCTTTTGGGCAGAAGTTGTAAGTATTGCATGTTATTTGGTTAATAAGATCTCCTTGTTCATCTCTTGTTGATAAAAATCCTTATGAAGTGTGGATAGGTAGAAATCCTTTTGTTTCACATTTAAGGGTCTTTGGTTGCGAGGATTGTGTTCATGTGCCTCAAGTGAAGTGTTCTAAATTGGATCCAAAAGCACAAAAATGCATCTTTGTTGGTTATGGTGAGAATGTAAAAAGTTATAAGCTTTGGAATCCACTAACCCGTAAAATGGTTTTCTCTAGAGATGTGATTTTTAGGGAGTTTAGAGCTTACTCGGGTGAAGAACAACCAAAGGAGAAAGATAAGACAAAAAATATGCACTTTGAGAAAAAGATTGAGAAGCAAGAAGACACACATGTGGAAGAACAACTACATGGATTAGAGGATGAAGAAGAAGAGGGTTTAGAGAGTTCAGATGATGTGAAGGATGAGCATGTAGAAGAAGAAGAAGAGAAACAAGAACCCCTTATTCCTACCTTAAGAAGATATACCAGACAACGAAATCTAGTTGACAAGTATAGCCCATCTAATTCTCGTTGTGTAGTTGATTTTTTGAGTACTAACGATGAACCTAGATCCAATAGGGAGGCTCTTTCTTTAGAAGAAAGTGAGTCTTGGATGTAGGCCATGCAGGAGGAGATGATGGCTTTATATAGTTGTGATACCTAGGATCTTGTGATTTTTCCCAAATGAAGGAAGCTCATTGGTTGTAAGTGGGTATTTAAAAATAAATTTGGTGCAAATAGTCGGTTAGAGAGGTACAAGGCAAGATTGGTGGCCAAGGGCTACTGCCAAAGAGAGGGAGTTGATTTTTGTGAAATTTTCTCTCTTGTTGCTAAGTTAACTTCTATTAGATTCCTATTATCTATAGTTGTTGCTTATGATTTTGAAATAGAGAAAATGGATGTTAAAACTACTTTCTTGTATGGGGGTCTTGAGGAAGAAATTTATATGCGACAACCTGATGGTTTTATTGTGAAAGGAAAGGAACACTTAGTTTGCACGTTAAAGAGATATTTATATGGTTTAAAACAGTCACCTAGGATGTGGTACCAGAAGTTTGATGCCTTTGCATTGAATTTTGGTTTTGTTAGGATTGAGGAGGATCATTTTGTTTACATTAAGGTTATTGATGATCAGATACTAATCATTGTCTTGTATGTTGATGACATGTTGTTTATGGGTAACAACAAGGTGATGATTAAGGAGCTTAAGATGACTTTCTGGAACATTTGATATGAAGGATTTGGGGGCTGAAAAATATATCCTTGGGATGGACATCAGTAGAGATCGGATTCACAAAAATATTTGGTTAAGTTAGAGTAAGTATGTTGATACCATTTTGTAGAGGTTTAATATGCATGACTGTAAACCAGTAAATATTCCATTTTTGGTTGGTACTAAGTTGAGTTTAAACATGTGTCCTAATTATTATGATGATTTTAAAGAGATTTCTAATGTTCCTTATTCTAGTGTCATTGGTAGTTTGATGTATGCAATGGTTTTCACTAGACCAAATATAGCCCAAGCAATGGGAGTTTTGAGTAGGTTTATGTCTGACCTTGGTAGAGAGCATTGGAATTTTGTTAGGAGGGTGTTTAGATATTTGCATGGTACTTTAGATTACTGTTTGGTTTATCATGGTACTAATTATGTGGTTAAGTCATTGGACATAGAAGGTTTTGTTGATGTAGATTGGGTGGGTGACTTGGATAGTCGAAGGTCCACTAGTGGCTATGTTTTTACTTTGTTTGGAGGTGTAGTGAGTTGGATGAGTAAGAGGCGGTCTACCATTGCATTTTCCACCACTAAACCAGAGTATATGGTTGCTACACATGCCTCTAAGGAGGTAGTTTGGTTATAGAGACTTGATAATGGCATTGGTTTTGATTGTAGGACTATGAGGATTAGATGTGATAGTTAGAGTGCTATATGTTGACAATGATAAGGTCTTGGTTGAGAATGATAAGGTCTTGATTGAGAAGTTTGACACTTTAGATAATTTTGTGGATTATTTCATGAAGACAATGACCATGAATAAGTTCTCTTGGTGTAGGAAGGCCATGGGCCTTGATCAATGTACTTGATTATATTTTATTTGTATCTCATGGATGCAATTGCAATGTATAATATCAAGTTGGAGAATGCTAGGATAGGTGACATTATAATTTATAACCTAAGTTGATTTATGTGTCTCCACGCTCTATAGAAAGTGTTCTAGGGGACATGAGGGACAAAATATTTATTATTTATTTTCCTATGAAAAATTGTAATTGCATTCAAAGAGGTGGACCCTCTATGGTGACAGTTACAGGGCATCTCAAAAGAATATTCCTCTTGCGCGTCCAACTTTGTAAGTGGGGAAGACTTTGGTGTGCATGTCCTTGCATGTTATTTGCATGTTTTGCATGCTCTTTCATGGTTGCATTCCCAAGTTTGCATGTTGGTGCATGCTCTTGCATGAAGCTATCGAAGCCATTAGAGAGTTATGGAGCACTCAGTTTTGACCAATTCTATTTGGATATGGGTTAGGTGCCCATGTGAAGGCCATGTGATTTTTCAATATTTTATGCCATTTTTATGGGTTGTCCACTAAGGGGGGCATGGGTTTTTCCAAGTGGTTTTTCTTATGTTTTGGGATACCATTTTTGGTATTCTCTCCCACAAACTTCTATGTATTGGAGCCTTGAGATGGTGGTTTGATGAATTTGTTTGCAGGTTTTCAAAGTGATGAAGTGTTGCCAAAATTCAGAGAGAATTGTTATATTTGTAAGAGTTGGTATATAATAATCTACACCATGCAAGATTTGGCTGAAGATTATAGCCACCCAAGATCTAGGAACTTCATGAAAGCATAAGAGAGATTAATGTACAATGCTCAAGATTGCAATGGAATTGAATCCAATAGTTGTTCAATATCTTACAAATGATACCACCTAGTTATATAGCCAAGGTGAGACATAGGATTAAATAGGATCATGAAAAGTGTCTTAATCCTATGTCATGTGATGGCATATCATAACTACCTAGGACACGTGTTAAAATTCAAAATATTTAAGATAAGATCTAATGACAACTAACACCTTCTAGAAAGATTCCCTCCTAGGACCTAAGTAAACCTAACATGTAAATAAGTCCCCTAAGTCCCTTAGTAATGAATTAACTAGGTACAAGACTTTATTTACACCAACACCCCCCCTTAAGTGCAACTTAGGGAGTAGCTGATTATTATGCAAATGACACAAAGATGGGTCCTAGCTATGAGGACATGTTAGGTACCCATGTATAAATGCAAATGCAATCTCTCACAAACAGAGAAAAGGAGAAAACCCAGTGGGACAAAAATCCTTCCCAAAAAATATGAAAACAAAATGCTCTCAATAATGAATGAGAAGGATAAAACCCTATTCGAGGAAAAAGTCCCCCCCATAAGAGAGAAGTAGAAGAGAGACCATCCAACCCCTCATTAATGTTGAGTCTCTTGCAATATGGTAGAAGCTTGACATTGAATGTTAAAGACGATTCAAAAGCATCAAACAACATTCCTCCCTTTAGGAAGAAACAAAACCAAGATGGTATGCAAGATGTATTCCCATTCTTGAAAGGAAGATGAGGGAATAAGGATGATGTGTGATGTCTCTGAATGATGCTCACGTTTCGCCATGCCGATACTGAAAACTATCACCCTCCAAAAAAACATTCTAGGACACAATCCAAAGAAAAAGATACCTCCTCTGAAGATAAAGAAGCCTCCTCCAATTTTTTTCCAAAAGAATCCACAATCATGTCAAATTGCAAAGGATGATAATGTAGATAATGAACAAGAGGGATAGAGTGTTCCCTCACAACAACTAAAGAACGATCATCTCCATTAAATAGAAGATGAATGCAGTCAATGGTGTCTCCCAAATCTGAAATACGAGACTCACAAAATAGACCAACAATGCATGTCAAGTACTCATCCCAAGTAGCCATCTCTGGAAGATGAATTATGTCTTGTTGCATTGAATCACAAGGAGTCAAAACTGTGGCAATAAAAGCATCCTCAAGAGCAACAGTAGATGGAGGAGATGGAATATCAACACATGCCACTAGATCCTTAGTAGATGAAACAATAGCAAGATTCAAATGACCATACTAAATCTCCTTATAAGTGTCCACACAAGAAGCCTCAATATGAACATATGTCGATTCAATAGTAGGAGAAAAATGTGAGAAGTTGTAGACTCAAGATTGGTGATCAACCTCCCCAACTGCAACTATATCTCTACTATGAAAATCCTAGATTATGACAAAATCTAGTGTGTACTCAACACTCTTGCCTACTCCACCATGCGTGATCTAATAGATAGAAAGGATATTGGTCGAAAATGAAGGAACACAAAGAACATCATTGAATGCTTTGTCATCCATGTCAATGGATCCCTTCCCACAAACACACATATATGTGTTATTAGCCATCAGGATGTGTGGTGGTGAACAAGTCTCAAATGAAGAGAACATACTCTCTAATGAAGCCATGTGATGTGAGGCTCTTGAATCAAGTATCCACCTTTCTGACTCATAATTTGTAACTACAAAAAATGTGTGCCCCTTATGTCTATTAGAATTTGAAGAAGAAGAAGAAGATGAACCATTTGATGATGAAGACTTATTGATTTGATGCTTCTTAAGAAGATGCTTTAACTCATCAATTTTTTTTAATAACATTGATGTTAATCATGCCCTAATTTCTTGCAATATGTAGATGTAGGCTTCTCCTTCTTAGATGATCCTCCATTAGAGGGAGAGGATTCAAATTCTTTATGTGGCTTGTTCTTTTTATTCTTTTGCTTCTTATCAAGATTCCTTCATTTTGTCTATACCTTAGACTCACTAGCCAACAATGCTTGTGACTTGGAAGACTTGATTAGACCTATATTCATTAACTTAGCTTCCTCTTGGATTAGGAGATTTGCAAAGTCATCAAACTTAGGATCAACATACGATGCTCCCATAGAAAGTTGATGGGTATGAAAGCTAGAAAAAAACACTGAATACTCAGGACCAAGCTTGGATAACACATTCAAAATCCATTGTAAATCCTCTTTATCAATGTTGCAATCTTTCAGTTGTGGTCTTAATTACTTAACTTTGGAGATGTAGTCTTGGATGTGGTCAATTTTTTTTGGATCAAGATTCATCAAATCATTATCAATATGATATCCCCTAATATTATCTATTTTACCATACAATTTCTCAAAATCCTCCCAAGCCTCTTTAGGTGTTTTGCATGATTCAACATGAAATTGTAAATCAAATGAGACTAATGAGCATATGCATTCAAGTATTTTCTGACATTCAATCTCTCATCCTGCCAATTCTTTAGCATCAATAGGTTTAAAAATGGTTTCTTTTAGATGACCTACTGGACCCTTCCCCATGAGATAATTCCATACTAATTTTTTCCATGTAGCATAATTCTATGGAGTTAGGAGTTCAATTTGAGATTTCCCCATTTACAATAACACAAACCAAGCAAAAGAAAGCAATTAACCACTGCAAGATTACCCCCCCACCAAATTACTCAATCGAGAAACCCCCCAAGAAAATATGATTTTTTCCACTTTATACTTTGTGTGATTACAAGTGCCACTTGCCCAAAATAGTGAAGTGGATTTGATCTTAGTGCATACAGATTGCTAAATTTGACCACAAGCTCAAAGTAATTTTTTTACAAAGAATGCGATTAATTTGATGATACCACTAGAAACTAAACAAAAAATTATGCACTTTCAAAAAAAATCACTCAAAAAAGTTACTATAGGAGCAAGAACGGAGCCATGGAAATTTTTAAAATGAGAACGACTCAATAACACCTATGAGAATCTACAATTTCTTGAAAAACCAAAGAGGAAAGGAGGATGGACAATTGAGTTATGGCCATTTGAAAATGAGCTGCGAAATCAAAAGCTATAATAGAGAGGGGGAAAAAATCTTCAAAAGGTGCTAACATCACTGCTGATGTAGAGATGGCGTTAGCGACACACACAATTAAAATTTACTACCTACGTCCTGTCAAAGGTATATTCACCCCCTCCCCAGAATATGCTTTGTATCAAAATATTCTTATAGAATATTCTTTATTGGTCGGAATCTTCAAAAAGTGACAAAATATTCTTAAGCTGTCAACAACAGCAAAATATGTGAAATTACCAATGGAATATTCTTTGTGAATGTTGGTTGGGTCCACAACAAGATATGGAGGTGGTTGTGAAGCCATGTGGCCATGCCTGCTCATTATATGTGGCAAGTGGCGGCTGCAAACCGTACAGGTCTATAGTGTACCCTGCAGAAATATAAAACCGTAGATTTTCCAAAGTTTTTTTTTAATTTTTTAATTATGATTTTTTTCAAAAAAAAATAGAAACAAATTTATAAAAAATCTCACCTTTGAATTTTTTTTGCTGATTTTTTCTTGACTTGACTTGCAATTATGACATGACCATACGATCGCATAGATGACCAAATCGAGTAATTTTTTCCTCAAGCTTTGGATCAAGTGCTTGGATTTGAACAATTTGATAGTCGATCTTAGGATTTTTGGGCCTCCTAGACATGATGGTAGGGTTGGATTTGACCCAAATGCTCCAAAATTGTAGCTACCTTCTAGATCTGGCAACCACAAGTTTCAACTTCAAACCCTCATAGATCTGACCTCATATATCCGATTTGGATGAAACAAAAGGTAAAAATAACTTTCTCAAACCCTCTAATCTCAATGAGGAGCTCATATTTGCATGAACAAGCTCCATTTTGAACCTACAATAGAAAGCCACAAAGAGGAAACCCCCAAATCTAGTATTTCTTTCAAGTTTTTTTGATTCTCCAGATCATCATTTGATGCAAGAGAAGAGCATACTCAATTTTTCAAGATCCACCAAGATTTTTAACCTATATTTCTCAATAAAAACTAACAAGAAGAAATCCCATAAGCTCTGATACCATGTAAGAGTTGGTATAGAATACTCTACACCATGCAAGATTTGGCTGAAGATTATAGCCACCCAAGATCTAGGAACTTCATGAAAGCACAAGAGAGATCAAGATGGAATTCTCAATATTGCAATGGAATTGAATCCAATAGTTGTTCAATATCTTACATATGAGACCACCTGGTTATATAGCCAAAGTGAGACATAGGATTAAATAGGATCATGACAAGTGTCTTAATCATATGCCATGTGACAACATATCATAACTACCTAGGACACATGTGTTAAAAGTCAAAAGATAACATAAGATCTAATGACAACTAACACCTTCTAGAAAGATTCCTTCCTAGGACCTAAGTAAACTTAGCATGTAAATAAGTCTGGGCTAAGTCCCTTAGTAATAAATTATCTAGGTACAAGACTTTATTTACACCAAAAATATTGTTGCATCTTATTTTAAGATTAATACAAACACTGGATCTTTTTGGGTGTGGAGTTTTTTCCCGCAAGGGTTTCTCCACATATATCTTGTGTCACTTGTATTTGATGGCTTGTGGTATTGTTGATTTTCTTTCATGTTTGGAATTTCCAATCACATAATCTCTTTATGGTAATCTTGAATATACAATTTTAGATTTGCAAACACATTATTAAGTTCTATTGCGGAAAGTTTCACCTTGAGTTTTCCAACAATAGTTTGGTTATCATTGATGTCAATTCTATGAAGAGTGTTACAGTCTGGTTGTTTGGTTGCCAGTGTCTTTGAGAAATTCTCTACATTTTTTCATTAATGATGTTTTTCTTATGTAGATTGGAGAATAGATTTATGTTGTGTCAAGGCATGTGTGATCCAAGTTTCAAATCATTTGAGTTATCGGAAAGGCGTTTCTAAGTGTGGTAGATTGAAGACTATGTTGATTTTATGAGGGTGTTCTCAGAGGTGAACAATTTGGCTCTGCATATCTCTACATTTTAAGATATGGTTGTGTGGATTAGAAGTTAAGTTCATTGAGATGTGAAGGTGTTATATTCAAAGTTTCATATCAATAATCCTTTTGTAGAGAAAGTTGGAGATGAAAGAGTATCAGACTGTGTTGTCCAGAGACTGGTTTCATTGTTTGTTGGCTTGTGCCAACTTGTTGTAGCATGAAGTTGTGAAATGGATATATGAGAATGTTCCTGAATATCATGTGATTCTTGCTTATGCTCTACAAAGTGATCTTTGACTTCTTTAGTATAGGCTATGGTCCTAAATAAATGTTTTGTTGACTTATGCTTTTGTTGGGACCAACTAAGGTATGTTGATGGTGTGCACCATAATTTCAAGAGTGAGTGGAGCTTAAGGAGTGATTGAAGGTGTTGTATCATGGTTCATTCCAACACATTTGGGAGAAATGTAAATAATATTTTATCATTCTTGTGTACCACCAATGGATGTGAAGGCTGGCATGCTACATGTTATATGTTTTATTATTTATGGTCGACTTAATTTGTATTTGCAAAGTGTGCGGATGAAGTTTTTAGAAGATCAAAGATGTGAAGACTATTTTGGGACCAAGTTAAGCGCATGTTGGGTTCTACAAGGCGTTTTCCTCTTCCTAGTGTTGTGTGTAGTCTTTTGGGCCTTGCCCTCTACATGTTTCAAGTTTTTTTTTATCCTTGGCCAACTTACAGATGTAATATTCTTTATTGTACGCCAACATGTGAAAATTAATCAATATAATATCATGTATAATTTTAAACCTAGTTGATCTAGGCTCTGGTGTGATTATGATGACTGTGTAAGTGACTGGAAGAGAAAGAACAATTGTGGTAGTTCCTATCTAATTTCATTTTTATCATATCCATGTGATAGAAGGCATGTGAAGAAGTGTGTGTAATTATTTGCTAGAGACAGTGGGTCGAAGGAAATGGCTTCTTAATTACAGAAAGTAGTGAGCTAGTAGACAACTGAGAAGACATTTAGAGAGTCTGCAAAGCAAAATTGCAATCATCAAAAGAGAGTGAGCTTAATTGCCAGTTTCAGATAGTGGAATGATTTTCATTTTGTAATCATTCCTGAGAGTGTACTCAAATCAGGGAGTTGTAGCTTCCTTGGGTGTAACCCTAAAACTGTAATCAAGGAGTTGTAGCTTCCTTGGGTTGTAGCCCAAAAAAAAATTGAGAATGTTGTTCATTTTGTGAGGCTGGATTGGGAAAATAGCTCCTAATAGCTTTTCTCATTGTGGTTTTTCCCCTAGATGTTTTCCATGTATATCTGGTGTTGTGTTGTGCATTATCTTTCATGTTCTTATTTATGCAATAGATTTTAAAGTATCTGAGTGTTTTGGAAGATTTGAAATTTGATAGAATACTGATTTACCCGCCTCTCAGTATTCTGGTGTGTTCAACATGAGGACTTTTAGAGTAACACACAACAAACATATAAATTTGGAAGCCTAAAATGTCAATATAACCACCATGCTAGATAGTCACTACCATGAAAGAACAATTAGACTGTGTTGGGTGGTCACTAGTATACATTATCTAGATTTTAAGTACAATAGATAATTTCATCTTCAATTAGTTTGTACTAGGATGCTACCATGCTATGACAAACTCTACCACATGGTCCAACTATTTCCTATCTATAACCTATTATAGTCTCTTACATATTTTTATTCCAATCTCCTACTTCAATCAACCTTTATTAGCTACAACCTTCAAATCAAGGATGCTTTTTCTTTGTAATTTATATTACTTAACTTATTTCTTGTTTAAAACTTGGCTCTTAGTATTGTTTAGTTAGTATAATATTTCATTTATTATTGTAATGTAAAATTTTGCATACCCATACCAATTCCTATTTAGTTTTGAGCCCATTTAAAATACTCTATTGATATAATTAAATAGCAACATGTGACACATCTTTGTACTAAGTTTAGCTCATTTCCTAATCTTATCCACCTTGAGTCACTCTTCCTTGCACATAATCATATACTTTGTCCTTATCCCATCCTATCTACACTTATTTCCATCATTTATAGGCACAAATTTCCATACATTCATCCTTGATTCCAAGATTCCATATTCCTTTTTGTGGGTCACTTCTATGGCACATGAGATGGATCTTGCATAACATACATCTAACCCAAAAAATCATATAAATATAAAAATCGAAGCGGTCAACTTTCTCCCTTTTCCACTAGCTATTTGGAGTTGATTTGGTAAAATTTTGTGTGATAAATGATTATGTCCTTATATTTAAAAGCATTTATGTTAGTATTTATCAATCATTTGATCAAGCATTCAAAGAATGATCAATCACATTTACAAGGACCATTTAGGGACATTTTATTTTGGAGCTTTAAAAGGAATTGGAATATGTCATCAAAATTAGCATCTAAATCACTTGCATGCTTCCTACTATAATTGATCATTTCACAACCATTGAGGGAGTTGACCTTAGTGATCCAATAATATATCTAATATATTTTTAAATGTTGCTAGTTCCTTACGTTCAACAATAAGCAAACAATTTAGAGATAAAAAAGCAAAAGTGTACAATGCACTAGATCAAATATGTAGATTATAGATTGAATCTACATGACACAAATTATAACTTTCTAAAATTCTTCTTCAATATATAAGAAACAATGTTTTAAAAAATGAACAAATAAAAAATATTTTATAATAAAAAATCATATCTCTATTCACAAAAAATAAGAAACATATACAACTCAAATTACATACTAAAAATATAAGAAATATCTTTAAAAATAAATAACAAATACCTTATAATAAAAAACACATCTCTATCTATAAAAGATAAGGAACATGTTAAAAAAAAAAAAAAAATTCAATAAAAAACTCCTCTATATGTATAATAAAAAACCACATATCTATCTTAAAACAATAGAATATGTAAAATTCAAACTCTAAATATCATAATAAAAATCCACTTCTCTATCTTAAAACAATAGAATATGTAAAATTCAAACTGTATCTTAGAAGTGCAAGAAGCAAGGGCTTGGAGAAAGAGCAAATGAAAACTAGAATTTTTTTTTAAAAAAGTTAATGAAAAGCCATCTCCCTGTTCACATAAGATGAGGAACGTTTACAACTGAAATTCCAATTTTTCAAAGGCAAATTGATAGCTTGCGTGTAGCTACGCCTACTGATCTATCAGATTCCTCATTATAAAATAAATGTAGACCGTTAGACCAAAGGTGACAGTTACGAAATGTCAGATTATGGAAGGAGGTGGTGTAAGGATAAGGCCTGCTGACAAGAAAATCTCTTTTTCAGTTGAATACTCTTTAAACAATGTTTGCCCATCACCATCATCATCCATCCAGCCTTTGCGTGACTGTCCACGTCACGGACACGTTCCCTACTCACCCTTTAACGCGGTTTTTATTGCAGTATCTGTAAAACCCACCTTATAGTTGGGCACAGTACACTTCTCCCTCTTCATTTCAGTGTCTTCCCTTTGACTGTTGACACCTTGCACTATTCAGTAGCTATAATGGAACTTCTGAAAGTCCTATGTCACTTCTTAGAACTCTCTGTCTTCCCTTCAACCAGTTAAGCCATCCATACTGCCCTCTGTCTCCAACAGACACTGCCCTCTGTCTCTATCAGACAATGCCATTAGGGCATATATGGGATAAGTATGTTTGTATGAAGTAAAATAGGAAAGGACAGCTTACTATCTTCTATACACTGTTGTTGCAGAGAAATTCTTGTTGATCAATGTATTGGGTTTATTTTACCTTCTAAATCTAGCATATACTTCAACCACATCAGATAGTTTGAAGGCTGTGAGCTGTTTCAGTTTCATCTTTCTTTTAGGCTTCAACTCTGTCTTTGCATAGGGAAATGTCACATGGATAAGCCCCTGTTGCTGGACTATAATCATTCAAAATGTAAATTCTGTTTCTGAGCTGCAATGGCAAGGGCTAATTTATAATTCTAATGTGTTTGGAACTTCGGTAGTTACTTTTGAAGATCAAGAATCATTTAAGAGAAGTAAGCCACTGAGAGAGAAAACCACCATGAGAGCAAGCCCTAAAATTAATCCCATTGAATGTGAAAGTGCCCTTATTCCAGGTCTGCCTGATGATGTTGCAAAGCATTGCCTTGCATTAGTGCCGCGTGTGCATTTTCAGTCGTTGGGGTCTGTTTGTAAGTCATGGAGGAGATTAATTCAGAGCAAAGAGTTCTATATGGTGAGAAAATATACTGGTACCCAGGAAGAATGGCTTTATGTATTTATAGAAGATTCAGATGGTAAGTGCATCCAGTGGCAGGTTCTTAATTCTCTCAAAGGCAAATGGCAAACTCTTCCACCTATGCCCGGTCCTTCAAGAACAGCATTTGGCTGTGTTGTGATGGGTGCAAAACTTTTGATCATAGCAGGCCTTATGAAAGATGGTGGCAGTACTGCTAAAGCTTCTGCAGATGTATATGAATATGACTCTTTCTTAAACAGGTTCATTCTTAACTGATATTGGTTCATTTCTTGTCCTATACATGATTGTCTGCTTTTATAGGTTCATAAGAGGGATTTGTCTAGGAGTTCTCAATTTGTTTTCTTGGACATTGAGGTGCTTATTTCTAGAATCAATTATAAGAAAGAGGAGAATGTGATCTAAAATGTTGATAACAAACATACGGACTGATTTCAGAAACAATCATTTAAATACTGCATGGACTGTGATAAACTCATGCCAACTATATTGTTTATGATCAATTAACACTATCACCAAACACACATCTTTAATAAGCTTTAATCTTTTATCATTCTATAAGCACAACCTGCCTAGCTGTTCTAGAAAAGAGTGTTAAAATTAATGTCTTTGAGCTATAAACTTGCAAATCCTAATGTGATTTTCTGTTTACATATAGATGGAGCAAGCTTGCAGAGATGAATGTGGCACGCTATGAATTTGCTTGTGCAGTGTTGGATGGTTTTGTTTATGCAATTGGGGGTCGTGGAGGTAACGGTGAAAATCTTTCAAGTGTTGAAGCTTTTGATTCATCTAAAAACAAATGGAGCCTGATTGAAAGTCTGAGATGTCCTAGATGGGGTTGCTTTGCTTGTGGGCTTGAAGGAAAACTTTATGTTATGGGAGGCAGATCAAGCTTCACAATTGGGCATTCAAGATCAATTGATGTTTATGACCCCAAAAGCTGCAGTTGGGCAGAAGTGAAAAATGGGTGTGTTATGGTTACTGCCCATGCTGTTTTGGACAAGAAATTGTTCTGCATGGAGTGGAAGAATGAGAGGGAACTTGCAGTTTTTAATGCCTCAGACAATTCATGGAAGAGAGTTATCCTGCCCTTGACAGGACGTTTGACAGTGGGATTTTGTTTTGGGAACTTCAATGAGAAATTGTTTCTCTTTTCCTCCAAAACTGAACCCTATTATAAGACACTGGTATATGATCCTAAAGCAGTTCCTGGATCAGAGTGGCAGACTACACATATCAGACCATTGGGTGCTTGCATATGCAGTGTCACAATTATTGGTTGAAATATTATTTGACATCACATAAAAGGTCTTCAATCTAAAGAGGTTAGCCTATTATGGCAGTTCTTCGCTAGACTTTATGTTATAAAATATATTTCCAAATTTGGAATTGAAAGAGAGTCTTCATCTAGGAAGAAAAATGTTGAGAGAGAAAGATAGTCTTCATCTAGGAAGAAAAATGTTGAGAGAGAGGAACACTTTTTCTGCTTTCAGGGCTCTAAACATTCCATTAAGATACTGTACAAAAACAAAGAAGCTATACTTTGCGTTTGCTATTTTTTTTTAAACTATAAGTTCAAAGGAGAGCATCATGCTACACAAGCTTAAAGGAAAGTGGAACTCAACAAGCTTATCCTTAACCTATTGAGAATGTGAGAACCAGCCATGCTAATATCCATCCACACTAAATTTTAACTTAGTTTTAATTTATGGTTGTTTAAATGTAATAAAATAAGCACAATTAAACTAGATTAATTAAATATAACTGAGCATTGGAAATCTAATAAATATATTTGTTATTCTAAACAATGTAAATGTAATAATAAGTGTAACTAAAGGGTGAGTATCAATGGAGAAGGCTTTTGAGTTAGATAATGTATTCAAATGGTGTCTTTCTAGTAGTGAAAATATGTGTTGAATATATGTCTTGACAGAGGGAAAGTTTGTAATTCTAATCATAGTTATAGCCTTATGCATAAAGGAAGTCAACTTTCTTGCTCACATGATAGATATTTGTTTGCTTTTCTCTTTCTATTGATTTAAGGGCTAGTAATATTTATAAATACATTGGAAGGTTTGTTGTTTCTTCACAATTAGATAAATTCTCCTTGTTCAACCCTTTAAAAGGGCCCTAGGTCATTGATGTATGCATGATACTTCTTTTAAAGCATCAAATCCAAGAGTGCCACTATTAATTGCTCCTTCAATTCTACAAAATGAGAGGATTTTGGATGAATTCTTGATTATTAGAATAAATGCATTGAATGTCATTAAATACTTTCACATAGCATCAAATTGTGCCAAACATGTGTTTAGTTTGCTTGAGGTGATAGGTGGATGGAGCTAGTTGGCTAAAATTTAAATAGTTAGATTAAAGAGGGTAATGCCTATAATGTGGTAACTACATAGGTGAATATGAAAAATATGTGGATAAGATGATTGCATAGAACTATGCACATGTACGGATAGGGATTGGGCTAAATGCATAGGAATAAGTGTGGATAAAGGTGGACTAAGCCTAGGGAAATGAGCCTGACTTCATACAAGATCATCTCATTTGCCGCTACATATATGTATCAAGACATTTCTTCAAAATGGGCACAAAAATAAATGGGAAATGATATAGATATGTAAATATTACCATTACATTTCTCTCAACTTTGAGGTGCATTTGAAACCTAAAATGACCATGCATCTCAAAGTATGTAGCACATAGAAATGTGCACGTTAATTAAATTTTTAGACAACAAAATATATGAAGGGGAATCATCTAAATTAATTGGCCTTACAAGGGGTGATCGTGTAAGTATGCCCTTCAATATGGGCTCTCCATGGATCCTCAAAAATGGAGAAAAGTTATGCAATGAGTAGCTTATGTACCACCTATGAAAATTTGATACAAAATAGGAACTTGCCAATTACAAGAAATAATCTAACAATAGGAAATAAACAAAATTAGAAAAAATTTATCTATTAAAAATGGTAATAATGTGTTTGGCATGGAAGCCATTGAATGATATGGTGTATCTAATGAAACACGAGGCATGCCATGTGATGATGCTCCATCTAGTCATAGCAAAATGAATCCTTATTCCACCTTTCAGTACCTAAAAACTTAAACACGGAAATAGTAATATTTTATACCCCTTCTATTGATTTTATCCCTGGGATGTAAGGAATTGAAGGATAGAGAAAATAAACATGAAAGTAAATATGTTTAATATATAGATAAGCATGTAATCATGTAAAGTACTAGAAGTAATAAATACATTGTGTGATAAGAATCTATGCACATGATAAAAACATATGGGTTAGATATAGTACAAAGTAAGGTTTCCTAAAGCATGGGCAATGCAAAATAGTGATGTGACCCTCAACAACCAAATAAAAAACCTCTACAAGTACACTAGGGCTATAGCATATGCCTCCACTGTAGCATTCAAAAGAATGAGCAAACAAAGGTTTACGTAAAGCAATATTTTCCTGCTGGTGATAAATAATGTAAATGATGGTATGAAGTCAAAACTATTTGACAAGCCCTAGTGCAAGATATAAATGAGGAGTAAGCGTGATTCCCCCTCAATGTAGAGATGTAAACATAAATGTGCAATGTATTGGAAGGGAATTCATGAAGCTCTCTAATGTACAAATGTATTTAAGTATAAAAGATATATAAATAAGAGAACATAACGTATGAGATACTGAAAGGTATGATGTACCACCATAGGGTCAATGTGTAAGATCTATAAAATAAATTATGTAGCCAAAGATAAAATTATACACTATAATAAGAATGTTATATCAACGTAATAGAAATGCATAATGCATGGTATCAAAGTAGAATTAATATATAAGCTCTAGAAAGCATGATATAACACTATGAGTTCAATTTAGACCATAACCATAACATATAAAGAAAAAGACAATGTAAGAAAAAATAATAAATGTAATGTAAACATAAACAAGGGAGAAATGATTCTAGAAATAGGTAAGTGGTTTTCCCTAGTGGGAGAATGAAAAGAAAGGTAAAAACAAAATTAAGGCATAGGAAACTGGTAAAAAAGAGGAGGAAACCAAAAATGGTCTCTTAGGTGGGAGGATGATCATGTAAAAGAAATATATAGAAGGTGAAATAAGTGGGGAAATCCCACCAAAAATATATAATCAAAAGACTAGTTGGTATAAAATAAAAAAGTAGAGCACAAATTAGATCTATCCTATAAGTATATATGAATATACACAATATCAGTTCTCGTAAATCATCAAACAAAATTATTCTTAGGTACCACTTGTGGAATCACTAGCTTTTATCCATCCATTAGATCATTATTCTTCTAAATTCTATAATCCAATTTACCTTCATGTTTTTCTTCTTTACTTATTTTTCAATTACATGTCTTTCTTCTTGATATTTCTTCATGCTAGGTGAAAACACATGCTCAATAGGTGACACATTTGGTATTTCTTTTCTTACTTATTCTTTCTTTTGAACTTGTGATGGCACAACTTCTTGCTTTGGATTTCATATATTATTTTGTGCATGTATATATCAAGACCCTTATGTCTATCAACTATTAGTTGGGAAATTTGAGGCTCTTTGAGTTTTCTATAATCAAGTTAACTAATCTACTTTGAATCTTGTGTAACTCATCAAGATATATTTGGTATAAATCAGTACACTAACTAGGATGAGGTAATAGCTTGTAATGATCCCTTTTCAATTTTAACAACTTTTTCCTTCATGAATAAATTTAACACATCAATGAAAAATAAAAGGGAAAACTTTGCATTGATCAATTCATGGTCTCTTGAGTATTTCACCAAATAGATAAATTCTTAGATCCACTTCTTATTTCTATGATACTGCATCCCAATGTGTTGATTAACATTCTATCATATGTACTAACTAATGTGCAACTACAGGATGGAGAGGAGCGGCGGGAATAGGAGCGGCGTAGGTTTTTTGAAATCTGCAGAGGATGGAGAGGCTGAATTGGAAGATGAAGATGGAGATTCGTCTGGTTGGGAAGCTTTCTTGCTTCTTGGTGGGCCTCCTGTGGTTTCTGGGCATCGTTTGGGGGTATGAAGCGTCCTTGCTTCTACTGGGCGATGCTTTTGCCGAGGCATTTCTCCTGACCTTGCCTCCTTACTGTGCGAATCTGGATGGGGAAGTGCCTATGTTTCTTTGTGCGATGGCCTGTGTTGAGCGACCTGTTTGGTTCTTTTGCATGTTGCTACTTTTCTGGGTGAGTCCTTGGGCTCCTCTTTCTCTACCGTGCACTTCGTTGTTTCTCTTCTCTAGCTCCTTTGTGTGGAGTAGCTGTTTGTTTGCCGTGGCTGGCTTCCTTGTCTGTGGAGGGGCTTTGTTTGGGGCTTCCTTTTGTTTTCTTTTGATTTGGGTGTTGTAGAGGGCTTTGGCTTCTGCGCACTTGTTCTTCCTGTTGTTGCTGTGTTGTGCAGCTGATTTGCGGGTTGTGGAGTTGTTCGAGTCGAATGGCTTTCGTATTTGCTCCTTGCTTTTGGTTGTTTGCGGGAGGTTGCTTCTAATGTTTATCTGTAGCCCCTTGAGGAGTTCTTCTCTGTGGTAGAGGCTGTTGGAGCTGCTGGTTTTGGTTGTGGGCTTGGTCCTGTTTTATAGGATGGGCTGTTTTCGGTTCTCTATGTTGTGGTCTATGTTAGGCCTTGGGATCCCCTTATGCTTTGTTGTGCTTTTCTTGAGTTTGGGGTCTTTGTCTCTCTGCATACAGATTTCTATCTATCTGCATGATCTTTCTTGTGGATCTCTTTCTATTGGTTGGGTTTTCTCTATGTACCCAAATGGAGTTTTGTTGTTGGAGGTTCCACTCTTCTTCTTTGTTGACTCTTCGTTTGGGGCTATCGGGCTTATGCTCTTAGAAGATCTATGCTGTTAGGTTTTCTATTGAAGTGAGGGTTTTGTCCTTTTGAGGCTAGGTGCTTTGGTGTTTTTCTCTGGTGGCTGACGTTCATTCTCCATCTTTCTTGGTTCAGTACCTTGCTTTACCAAAGGTGGTTATGATTGCTCTTCCTTCTCAAGTTTTTCCTCTGAATCTACAGTTGTCTTCTATGGAGGTGGAGACTACTACTATCAAGGCAGAGACCTCTTTTATTGAGGTGGAAGTGGGTGCTGTAGGTTTGGTGTGGAGATATCTCTTCTACTAGTTCCTATGGAGGTAGAGCATGTGTGGGCAGAAGAGTGATGACTTTGGAGGGTCGGGCTCTCATTTCTTCCTCTCCTGTAGAGGGGAGCTCCCTCCTATTGAGTGGTGGCGAGGTTGGTGATTCTAGTGGGGTGTTGCTGCAAGATGGTTAATGTGCTCCAGTGGTCCGTTGTGTTCTCTAACTCCCCTATTGTGGTGGGGTTGTTGGATTTGATGGTGTTTTTGCTTAGGGGTTTGATGGTGTTCTACACCACTAAGTTGGTCATCTCTCTTGGCTCAATGGTGTCATCCATGAGCGATTGGTTTGTTGATGCATGGTAGATGCAGGCAGTTTCTTGTTTTTAAGGGTTTATGGTCTTGGTTCAAACTAGGTTGTAAAGGGATTTCGGTCCTTTGCTTGTTTGTATGATGTAGCCTGTGTAGTTAGGTTTTTCTTATAGTGGTTGTTGTTGGGCTACTATTGGTATGCATTTTATCTTATTTGCAACATGCTTATCCGTGACAGGGTTGCGGGTCCTTTCAAAACTGTTATGTATTGGGTTTCAGATCCCATCAAAACATGTTTTACCCCCAATAAAAAACATTCTATTATATGCCTATTAACTATGCGTTAAATAGCTTGAGGTTATTTTTAGCTTAGGATAACCCTTAACTATCTTATTTTGAATCCTTTATAAATCATCAATCTATATGTCTTGTATTTAGTTCATTTATATTATCATTTCTCTCATAAGGTGCATCTTGTGGTGTTTTCACAAATTTGTATCTAATGTAAAGTGATTAGCATTATATATTGGTTTGTAATGATCCCTTTTCAATTTTAACCACTTTTTTTCTTGTATAAATTTAACACAAAAATACAAAATAGAAGGGGCAATTATTATATATTTCTCTATACATGGTCTCCCAACTAATACACCAAAACTATCAGAAGATGATATCCCATGACATAAAATAAGTAACTCCTTTAGGTTGAACTCTTAATTGTAGAATAAGGCATCTCAATGTGTAAATTAACATTCAATTATTCGTTTTCAATGAAACACCCAAATGTGTGTATTATTGATCTCTAACATGGGTGTTAAACTATGATTATTTAGTATGAATGTGATAATAACATGCAAAATCTTGATAAGAAAACCAATATGTGAGAAATGCTTGAAATTATGTAATTTTTTTATAGGCATCTTCATCAAAAAATATAATCAATGGAGAAATAGGAGGATTTAGGAAGATTTAGTATTAGACTCAATACTTTCCAAAAAAATAAATTATGTGATATATCATCATGTTCCATATTATAGTAATTAGCTTCCATATCATTTGCCTTAGCATTATGTGAATGATATGGAAATGAGTTTTTTTTTTTAATTGTAATTTAACATTAGGAGGTGTAACTAATAGATTTAAATTATCATTTACCCTTTCAACCTTAATTGTGTTGTTATCAATAAGATTCTTATACCTTATTATTAAGGCTAAAGCATGTTTGTGTATAATCACCTTTACTCTATGATAGTTGTAAGGCATTCAATCATTATATCTTTTAGGAAGTGGTTTGTTGAGATCTAAAAGAAAGATGAGAGGGATTCTAACTAAGTTAACACTCAAAAAACTTTGAAGTGCATGATCCGTGGATTCTTGAATTTTAGTGAACTTCCTAAAAGTATTTGGTTTGAAGGAGGGAAAAGAAACAATAGAAACTAGAGTCATACTTTCCTTCATATCACTACCCTTTGAAAAAGTATTAGCTTTTTGAAACTTGGAAGGTAGGAATATTGTGATGGTGATGAGCAATACTTTAAAAGTATTTGATGTCAACAATTTAACCTCAAGATTCTTAAAATGTGTGTACATGTCTCTTAAGGATGGGAATATACTTAGATGTATATTATTCTTTATAAAAAGAAGTAATCGCTCAACAAACGTGATTTGCAACTCATGATCATCAAATTGGTGCTTTAATTTTCATGTAAAGATTAAAATAAAATAACATGGTCATTGATAAACACATTACTCTTTTGTATGCATCTAGTAAGATCATTAACAATAATTTGCAATCTCGTGTGTTATATATAAAAGTGTTGTAAGAAAGCAATAGAAAGATCATCAAAGCACTCTATTTAACCTAAATATAGTGAATACATCATTGAATATCATGATCCTTAAGTGTTCTTGCAAACAAATTTGCTAAATAACATAATATGCAAAATCAGCACATACTATCAATAATTGAAAATGAACATTAGGGTTTTTTTTTATTAACATGTATCAAATTAAGAAGCCATAAATTCTATATTCAATGGAAATGCAACAACTTGATAAACTAAATGTGTGCAATGTGGAGGATTGCATACAATAGTATATTTGTTTATATCCTTGAGTTCTTTCTATAGATTTATCATTTCTTGGACAAGTGTGTCCAAGGTGATAATATGAACAAGGGTGGTATGGGAAATGGTTCAAAAAGTATGAATAGGTTGGGAAGTAAGGTGTATGGATGTTACTGGGTTAAATAAATGTATATTTGTTATAGCTTGAGATAGGGAAATAGTTTGAGCTAGAAGGGTATATGATGTAATACTAGTGGCTATAAATGAGATGGAAGTAGAAATAAGAGGGATTCTAGAAGTGGTAATGCTACTAGTTTGGTGAAATTAAAGGTTGTGTGTAACCTTTGGGTAATCCATATTGAAGAGTAAATATAATAGAAAATGGTGTAAGGATAATGAAAGTAGTAGGTGTAACACTAAGGTTGATGCTAGTAATAACTATGGAAGTGGTAGGGGTGGATTTGAAAGAGGGTGCAACATTAAAAAGACTCATTAAGGATCCAAGATCTTTTGACTTTTTGTGCCATGAGGGAATGCTCCTAATATGTTATAAAAATATTTGTCAATTCATGAGTAGATTGAGCTTCTTATAATCCAACCATAAAAGTTTGTCTCATAATCTAATTATCTTGTTGGGAAACAAGTGCATCATGATAATAATCCTTTTGGTTGCCTAAGCTAGTCTCAATACAACCACCATTGAAGGTATAATTATTATTGGATTGGACAACCATGCAAGGATGTATGTAAGCGCTCTTCCTCAATTGAACATTAAAATCACAATAGCTCTTGGGATAAACAATAGTATGGTAAGGGAAAAGTAATGAAGTACAAGAAATTAAGATTGTAAAATAAGATATAAACTCATAAAAGCGCAAATCTCAAAATCCTGATGCAAATATGAAACCCTTAAATCAAGGTTGAGTTGTGTATGATCTAATAGGTTTACCAAGATATTAAGGAAAACAAAGTCTCCTTTAGAAATGGACATACAAAGATTATCCTAAATCAATTTGGCTCTCTTGCTTACCTAATCGATCTTTATATGTTATGCTCTTCCTATTGATTTAGGGCCAGTGATATTTTAAAATAGATTGGAAGGGCTACCATATCATCACAAGTAAACAAGTTCTCCTAAATCAACCCTCAAAATGCACATATAAAGATTTGAAGATATTGGACAAGGGCCCTAGAATGATGTGTAGATTATTTATTTCTTTCAAAGTACCAAACCCTAGTGTATCACTATTGATGATGCTTTTCCTTTATAATAAGAGGATTTCAATTGAATGCTTGACAATTAGAATGAATAAATTGAATGTCCTCTAATACTACTACATAACATGAAATTGCACCAAACATGTGTTTAGAAAAATCAAGGCAATAAAGTGGATGGGGCTAGTCAGCCAAAAAAATAATAATAAGAAAAGAATAAATTAATGATCACGGGGTCACCCTTGCAACCTCAATAATGTCGTAGTGTAGGTAAACAATCTAATCTAGGTGACCAATAACTATAATATGGTAGCCGTATAGATTAATGCAACAAATATAAATAAGACAAATGTAATAGAACGATGCACATGCAACAATAGAGTAGCACTAAAAGTAAACAGATAAATATGTATAAAAGTGAACTAAGACTTAAAAAAGGTGCTTGACATCATACTATTTGTCTCTCTCTATATTAAGACATTTCTTTAAAACACAAAACTAGTGAAAATTAACATAAACACATAAAAATTTTACCATTAGACAAATGTACATTTGAATTAATTAAATATAAGAAACACGATTCTTATAGAATATTTTAAAATTACCTCTATAATTTTCATAAATGAATTATACAAATATTTTATTGAAAATATTTTGATATTGTTAATATTTATAAAAGGATCATATGATAGTAACTAAATGCCACATAATTACTTCAAAGTAGTTTGGGTGTGCAAACTTGTCAACTTCCCATTATATAATATTCCAGTGTTCACAAAAGTCTGGTTAGATTGGAAAAGGGTGAAAATGAAATAAAATTGATATTTTGATTGCATTGAAAGTTTAGAAGGAATATGGATTTTAGTTTAAGACATGGAAATTTCATAGCAACTTGACCGGAATCTCTTTTTTGACTTTTGAAGTAGTCCATCTTGTACGTTTCACACGTCATCCTTCCCTCATTACACGTCATCTTCCCCTCACGTCAACGTGATTATCCATTCTAATTAACTAACTTAATCAATGGAAAGTAATTAACTTAATTATCCCAAAATATTTTATTTACTTAAGAATTGTAGATTTTATTTTAGAATTATTTTCTTTAGCATTTGGATAGATAATTGTATTTTAGTTTTGGTATTTTAACTTTATATATCTTACAAATTTATCTTATAACTACTATAGATATTTTAAATACATCCATCTACATAATACAATAAAAACCACACTTTAATATATTTTATTTATTTAAAGGTTTATTTCATTTCATTTTGAAATTATTTTGTTAACTAAATATTGAAGAATTATTTTATCCTTACATATAATTTTCAATTTTACTTTCAAAAAATTACTATGATTTAATAAATGTTACAAAGTTATTTTTATTTTTTAATAATTTTATTTATAAAATTAAAAATATATTTAAATTTTTTAATGTCTCCATATTTAAAAACAAATAATTACCTTTTATTAAAGAAAAATTAATTAATTTATATAATATTATTTATTTTTATTATTGATAAAATAAAATTAGAATTTATTTATTTTACTTTAAATTTATTTATATTCAATTAAAAATTAACTTATATTCACATATATATTAGATTTAGTATATTACATATAAAATTATAATTTTATATAAATATATAATAAAGATTATATACTTATATATTATTTTTAATAGTTTTGTTTTTATTATTAATATATTTTTATATTTAATTATATTATAATTTGAAATTTGAAATATAAAATAATTATATTTTAATTTTTACATACTTAAAAAACACCTTAATCCCATTATACAAAAAGAAATAAGAAATAAGTTTGTTTTTAATCCCATTATTGTGAATGAACTCCTAACCCTAACCCTACTTCAAATTGACCATTTATTGAACCTTAACCCTAATTGAACTATAACCTTAACTTTGAGCCTTAATTAAATCATAACCTTAATTGAACCTTTACCTTAATCATAACTAAATATAACCATAATTGAACTCAATTTTTTAGCCTAATTAAATCCTCGCCTAGAAATAATAGACATTGTCATACAAGAAACAAAAGGTCAGCACATACAAAGGAAAATGATTACTTATACAAAAAAAGAAAAAAAAGTTGTTATAGATAGTTGATCAAAAGGTTTTCATATTTGACAAAAAAGTATTTCATCATTGTTAAAAAAACAATACAAAACCATAACTACTCTCAATTTTGCTTCACTTCATAGAATAAAACTACTCTGCAAGCATTTGGCAGGACCTTCGCAGCAACACGACCTTGTTTTATGTCTTGTGTTAAATGTTTGTTAAATGCATGGTGTATATTTCCATAGAAGAGTTTTCTATATGAATTCAATCAGTTGGTTTATTGTTGAAAATGGAGGTAATTATGTAGCTTAATACTTTATAAAACTATTGTAGCTGGAGATCTAAATAAGTGTTCTTTGTTACAATTTATTTGTGGATGATTATCTGTTTAGATTCATTTTACCATTTGTAGAAATAGACAGAAGATTGTAGAAGAATAAGACCAAAAGAAAGAAGTTACACAACATATACCGCAGAGAAACCCTTTCGGGAAAAAAATCCACCAAGAATCAATGTATTATTTAATCTCATAATAAGATTACAATAATTCCAATCCTTGCTTGAGATGCTTCTTTTTCCTTCAACAAATCTTCTTCACAACCTGCAATAAAATCTGATAAAATCTCTTCAACTTACTGCAATAAATAGACAATAATGAGCCTTGTAAACTCTAAAGAGTTTACAATTACAAAGCACAATGCTTATCTCACAAAACCCACACCTATTCTTTGCAAGTAGAGTTCTACCATGAAGAACAATGTCAAAACAAGTCCTTCATCCATTTGGGCGTCCCAAACTGAAGTCATAACTCAACATTGACTTCGAAGATATCTTCTAAGCTTATCCTCAAAGTTGGCACCCAAGAATGGGCCCACTTAACTCAGCCTTATAAAATATCTTATCATGCAAAAGTGTCAACTCCAAGATGCCAACTTGGGCACCCAAGGTGGGTCCAAGTCAATCTATGTTAACTGAAACATATCTCTCCACCATTCATGCAAATATCATGCATGATTGATCATCCCCACTTAACTGAATGTATCACTTGTTATCTGTCATGCAACTCAAGTCATTAGTCATGCATTCCAAGTCAACTAAAGTCAACTAGCATTCAACTAAAACTAACTACATGCAACTGAAGATAACTAAACCATAACTAAATTGAACTAAATTGAACTAAACTGAACTGAACTAATCTTAACTGAACTAAACTAAACTCCATGCATGTAAACATCAATCCCTAACTTCTGGGATCTTTACATGCATTACTGAAGTGTTATCTTTTACTCCAAACAATTAACTTAACTCAAGGTGAGTTCCACCTTCCATGTGGGTGCCCCATGTGCTCCTATTTTTTAGGAGCTCTTCATGGGCGTCCCCACATGTTCCTATCATTTAGAATTAATTACAAATGTCAATTAACATGTTCATTTCATTCAAATTTAATCTCTTTATAATCCTAGTGTTGGGGAGCACTTTCCAAGGACTTAGGAGATACATGATATAATGTTTAGGATTTTAATTAAATGGCATCTTATTCCCAACATTTATATGATCGACGGACTATGTTTATGGAGAGACGTGCAAGATGATTGCAATGTCTGAAGTCATTTGATCTTTTTTGTAATGACCCTACTCACATATGACCTTAAAATGTTGATTGAAGGCTCAAAGAATTTTGTCAAACAATTCTCATGCAAACTCCCAGCTTGCTGGTTTGTGTGATCAGACTGATATAAATGCTTGTAGAAGATACCAAAGTACTCCAAACGCTTAGAAATCAAACTACAATGCATAAACTCTAACCTAGAAGCATCAATGACTCAATTTCATCTTTAACAATGCTCATGCATACATCCTTATATCAACATTTAAATGCTCAATACAATAATAGATAACTCCCAATAGCTGGTTTATCATTGAAAATGAAATTCTCCTACAATGATGATAATGCAACTGCCAAGACTCTTGGCTTACAACTCATATAATGTTGGCCTTTGCAATACTAAATCTGATATGCAAAATAATCATCTACAGCTGCTTACTTATTATGAATGCAATAAATTACAATGCTAAATCTAACTGTAATAAACACCTATAGCTACAGCTACAAAATATTACAATGATAATGCAATTGCTGTTAAAGAACCTGAGGAATGTAGATGTTCGATTCTCCACAAATACGATAGATATGCCTCCTATGTTGATGCGCCTAGCTGTTATCAGCATCAATGATGACTCCCCAAAATTATTCAGATTTTATGGTGACTTCTTTATAGAAATCGCCCTCAGCATAGCCGCCCCTGTTTCTTATGATAACAGATTATAATTAATTGTTATGGCTGCCAATTTCCTTCAATTCTTTATCAATAATCATTCGCAAGTCCTCAAAGGAAGTGTGCCCAAGCTGGAAGATAAGATCGCTGCTCCAAGGAAGAGATGCAAACAAAATCGTGGATCTCCTAGCTAGCCATCACATGCTATAAATTATTGTTATTTTCTGATCTAACCTTCAATCCAAAAATCATTACAAAACCTTAATACATATAGCGCCCCAATTAGAGAAGGAACTCGCCATATATAGGAGCCTCTATGAGCAATTCGATGGGCACTAACAGCTGCGAGTCTCCCTTACTTAGATGTCCCTGTCACTATGATTTCATTCCTTGTTTTAATTGGTGGGGCCACAAAAATTGCCCAACAGCTTCAGACATGACATCCACCTTCCCTTTAGTTCAATCGCTGCCCACACATGATAAAATCGTTGCCAATGGAGATAACTATGAGCCAACTCGTGGCCTTCACAAGCTGGTCTTTAATGACTGAGAAATCAGAATGTATCTATGGAGCTGAAGATGCACAACGAACCTCCAATGATCAAAATTATGGAAACATCATCCCCCTTAAACAAAACATGAGCTTCATTGACTAAAATCGAAGCACCAAGAAAGTTCCAGCCTAATCAAAACTCTGATTTCAAATCAGATGAAAAATATGCAAATCGAACCAATACAATGAAGACTCTCCAATTGCTAAATGTCTTCAACAATTACTCCAATCGAACTTTGCAAATTTTGATCAATAAAATGATCAACCCAACAATACCATCAGCTGCTATGAAGACTCCAAATCTGCAAGTAAATTTGGCCCTTGGCCACAAAATTTAGCCCAGCTGAGATGACTGACTTATCACCTCCACAACTTGCAATAATTCAGGTGATATTTCACACCCTCAAAATTGCTATCAATAGGAAGTTTTCGTTTCCTATGATAAGAAGCAATCTGCAGAAACCCTAGGCTCCACAAGATGAAATTCCAACAACAACAACAACATCAAATCTGCTTGCCGAGAAAGAAGCCCAAGATGTCTATTTATTCTTTTTTCCCAAATTTCTCCAGAAGCTTCTAGAATATTCTTTTATTTTATTTAAGTGACTTTTATAATATATTTTAAAGTTGAGTCACTTTATTAAATTAATTAAATATAAGGTCACCTTTTAATTTTAATTTTATTTGATAACCTTATAATTAAATAACTTAATACCACTTAATGATTTAATTAAAGTAACTAATAAGTCATCCTCCTGAAAATCATTATTTTGGACAACTTAATTAATTAAATTAATTAAATCAAATTACCTCCAAAAACGGGGACATTACAGTCCGCCCCTCCTGAAATTGCTTGTCCTCAAGCAATTCACCACCTGGATCCCACAAGAAGAACTGCATAATGTCCCTGTCATCACCAAACAACTCCTGCATCATTTGCTCAAACTGAATATGTCGTACCAACTCAATACCATCACCAAGTGCCACAGAAGTATAGGCCTCAAGTGGAAGCAAGCCAAGAGACTAGTCATCCTTGCCTCCAAACTTTGCACAAGATAAACTATCATCCAAACTATCCATCACATGCACACCCGAATTGTGCATCCTGAATACGTCATGTACATGAGAATAAAAAATGAAGCTGTAAACATTCCTCACCATGTACACATCTGAAATTTCCTCTGTGAGTCTCTTTTGCAATCCTGATGCACTAGTAGGATCACAAATACTATTAACCATGCTCATCTCAAGATTGGAATCAAGAGAGTTATCATCATCCAAGCCATAGAGTGGATTGTCATATGACCAAGCGGCTTCCACCTCGAACAATGGATTGAGAATCATCTCATGTTTCTCCTGAATCACCTTCCCCTTTCTCTCACTGTCCAGCCCTCTGATAGAATGCAAGCCTCCATCCGTAATACCCCTCAATACATGCCTCCATCAACCTCAAAAGACATCTCCATCTTAGGTACATCAAGGGTAAATACTCCCAAGTCTTGGAGCCACTTCATTCCCAAAACTATGTCCATCTCTCCCATGTTGACCACATAAAAATCTGAATGTAACTCATAGCTGTTCAATTTCAAGGTGAGATTAGCAACCTTCCTAGTGCATGCAAGAGTATATCCATCTGCTACTCAAACTCTGAATCCATCAAAATCCTCAACCTGGAGTCTACATCGAGCTACAAAATCTCCATTAATAAAGTTATGTGTCACACCAGTATCAAGCATAGCGATGCAACATTGTCCATCAACTGTCCCTCTGAACCTGAATGTAGTCTCATCCTGAACATTGGCAAGAAACACCATGGGAGCAGAAGTCTTCTCATCCTGATCAAGTTCTGAAGCAACTTGCTGATCCACATCATCAGAATCGGAGTCCTCAAAGTATGCCCACATGAAATGGTTTTCCTTGCCCTTAGGCCTCAAAGGGCAATCATGATCCTTGTTGTAAGGCTCCTTGCACCAATAGCATAATTTCCTCTTCCTCAACTCTTCTCGTGTCTCCTCATCCATCATAGGTGCCGATTTCTTTTTCTTGTCTAATTGTTGAGGAGTCTCATTGCTTGTTGAAGGGACATCCTTATGTGAGCTCTTTCCTTTTGGTGCTACGAACTCCATACTCCTAGCCTTCTTCATTGCCTCCTGAAGAGTAGGAGGATCAAAGGCTTTTAACCATCCTCTCATAGGCTCCAATAAGCCCTCCATGAATAACACTACCAGTCATCTCTCTGAGATGTTGGGAACCATTACTGACAATCTCTAGAATTCACCAATGTAACTTTCCAAACTTCCAACTTGCTTGAGTTGGGCCAAATCCCTGAAGTATGATTCTGGGTCATTCTTATCAAAACGTCCCACAAGTCTGTCCACAAACTCTTGATATGATGCAATTTGATTATGCTGCAATGTTACTAATCCATGATACCACCATTCATGTGCTGCCCCCTCCAAATGCAAAGTGGCATACTTGATGGCTTCCTCTTCTGTCATGGGTCGAAGAGCCAAAAAAGTATCCAACTTATGAATCCATGACTGTGTTGTAGATTTGTCGCTTCCATCGAACAAAGGTAATGTAAGCTTATTAGTAGCTTGCTTGAGATCCTTATTTTGATTCCTAGGTCTCCTCTCTTGTTGAGACCTGTAGTAGTCCATCCTTGTTTGCACAAAATGATCAAAATGCATGAGCTCTCGGGCTTCTGGTGTTAATAGTTTCCATTCATCATGAGCAGCCATATATGCATCAGCAAAGGTAGGCTCCTCAACATCTTCCACATTAAATTCTGTAGCCCGCTCTTCCCTTAAGAAGGTAGGTCGTGATGGCCTATCATCAGTGCGAGAAGATGCTCTTTGTACTCTCCTTGAACCTACTACACTCCTGTCATCATCTTGAACCCTGTTGTTCCTTGTTCTATTTTCCAAAATAACTCTGTTCTGTTGAATTTGCTACCGCAAGGAAGCTGAAAATCCTTCAAATGCTTGGGCCATTCTTTCCAACAATTCTTCTCCTCTATCTCTATTCCTCCTTTCATTTCTAGGAGGATCATATTCTCTTCTTTCCTCCATGGTGTCACCAATCTCTTGGTACCTTGCTCCAACAACTGCTGATAAAGTGTCTTGCGTTTGTTTTCTTTCTTCTCTAGCTGTATATCTCTAGGTCCTATCACTTTGTTGCATAAATGAAGACAATTTCTGACCCAAAGGATGGCAGGAGACCGCTCTGATACCACTGTACTGACCCTGCACACATCTAACCTTAAAATGTTGATTGAAGGCTCAAAGAATTTCGTCAAACAATTCTCATGCAAACTCCCAGCTTGCTAGTTTGTGTGATCAGACTGATATAAATGCTTGTAGAAGATACCAAAGTACTCCAAACGCTTAGAAATCAAACTACAATGCATAAACTCTAACCTAGAAGCATCAATGACTCAATTTCATCTTTAACAATGCTCATGCATACATCCTTATATCAACATTTAAATGCTCAATACAACAATAGATAACTCCCAATAGTTGATTTATCATTGAAAATGCAATTCTCCTACAATGATAATAATGCAACTGCCAAGACTCTTGGCTTACAACTCATATAATGTTGGCCTTTGCAATACTAAATCTGATATGCAAAATAATCATCTACAGCTGCTTACTTATTACGAATGCAATAAATTACAATGCTAAATCTAACTATAATAAACACCTATAGCTACAGCTACAAAATATTACAATGATAATGCAATTGCTGTTAAAGAACCTGAGGAATGTAGATGTTCGATTCTCCACAAATACGATAGATATGCCTCCTATGTTGATGTGCCTAGCTGTTATCAGCATCAATGATGACTCCCCAAAATTATTCAGATTTTATGGTGACTTCTTTATAGAAATCACCCTTAGCATAGCCACCCCTGTTTCTTATGATAACAGATTATAATTAATTGTTATGGCTGCCAATTGTCTTCAATTCTTCATCAATAATCATTCCCAAGTCCTCAAAGGAAGTGCGCCCAAGCTGGAAGATAAGATTGTTGCTCCAAGGAAGAGATGCAAACAAAATTGTGGATCTCCTAGCTGGCCATCACATGCTATAAATTATTGTTATTTTCTGATCTAACCTTCAGTCCAAAAATCATTACAAAACCTTAATACATATAGCGCCCCAATTAGAGAAGGAACTCACCATATATAGGAGCCTCTATGAGCAATTCGATGGGCACTAACAGCTGCGAGTCTCCCTTACTTAGCTGTCTCTGTCACTATGATTTCATTCCGTGTTTTAATTGGTGGGGCCACAAAAATGCCCAACAGCTTCAGACATGACATCCACCTTCCCTTTAGTTCAATCGCTGCCCACACATGATAAAATCGTTGCCAATGGAGATAACTATGAGCCAACTCGTGGCCTTCACAAGCTGGTCTTTAATGACTGAGAAATCATAATGTATCTATGGAGCTGAATATGCACAACGAACCTCCAATGATCAAAACGATGGAAACATCATCCCCCTTAAACAAAACATGAGCTTCATTGACTAAAATCGAAGCACCAAGAAAGTTCCAGCCTAATCAAAACTCTGATTTCAAATCAGATGACAAACATGCAAATCGAACCAATACAATGAAGACTCTCCAATTGCTAAATGTCTTCAACAATTACTCCAATCGAACTTTGCAAATTTTGATCAATAAAATGATCAACCCAACAATACCATCAGCTGCTGTGAAGACTCCAAATCTGCAAGTAAATTTGGCCCTTGGCCACAAAATTTAGCCCAGCTGAGATGACTGACTTATCACCTCCACAACTTGCAATAATTCAGGTGATATTTCACACCCTCAAAATTGCTATCAATAGGAAGTTTTCGTTTCCTATGATAAGAAGCAATCTGCAGAAACCCTAGGCTCCACAAGATGAAATGCCAACAACAACAACATCAAATCTGCCTGCCGAGAAAGAAGCCCAAGATGTCTATTTATTCTTTTTTCCCCAATTTCTCCAGAAGCTTCTAGAATATTCTTTTATTTTATTTAAGTGACTTTTATAATATATTTTAAAGTTGAGTCACTTTATTAAATTAATTAAATATAAGGTCACCTTTTAATTTTAATTTTATTTGATAACCTTATAATTAAATAACTTAATACCACTTAATGATTTAATTAAAGTAACTAATAAGTCATCCTCCTGAAAATCATTATTTTGGACAACTTAATTAATTAAATCAAATTACCTCCAAAAACGGGGACATTACATTTTTTTACTTTTTTTATTTTATAATTTTTATTTGAATAATTATTAATTATTATATGATTATATTATATTTACATTACTAATTCTATTTAATATTATATAATAAATAATAAATAATAATTTATAAATTATATTAACATTATTTTATAATTATAAAAATAATACTAGTGTATTTAAATTATTAATCAATAATAGATATAATTTAACTTCTTTCTAATATTATATAATAAATAATAAATTTAATTGATAACATTTTATAATCATTTATTAATTTAATATTATTTTGTAATTATAGAAATAATATTTGTTTTAGTCAATAATTAAATTTGTAAATAATGTATAGATATAATAGATCAATTTAGATTAAATTAAACTTAATATGGTTGTCGGATAGAAATCAAAACTAATGTTAATTTATTTTAGAACGTGATTATCAACACATAAAAATCATTAGAAATGTGTGAAATTGTATGGGCCTTAGGAGGACTTGATCTCATCATTATCAATATTCAAGAACATATAATCAAAATATTATCTTCATAGCCATAAGGTTGTATGTGAAACTAAAGCAAAGAAAATGTGTATAATGAAAATAATGACAGTGTAATTTAAGACTCCCAAAGGTGAGAAACAAGTACAAACAAGAGTAGTGAGAAAGGAGATACAATAGATCAATTGTAATGGAGTCAAATCAACAAATATTTTATAGTTCAAACATATTCAATGAAAATGACATGTCCTATGCAATTTTCAAGTAGCTTTCTCCCTTGGTTCTCTCTCCTCTACAAAATCCAACTTACTAATTAGTAGAATTATGAATGACATGTCAAATATCATAGTTACAAATATTTTATATTTTTGCCCCTTAGATGTCTTATATCTTCACAAATATAAGGGGATAAGGGCACTAAAGGATAGTGCATATGTGACCAAAAACAAAATCAGGTTATACATGCTGGCCAATTATAAATAATGCAATATTGTGTTAAAGCTATTATCATTGGTACATGCATTTATTAAAGGTATAACCACCATACTACGTGTCAACCTATATCAACATCTTTGTTGATTTGTCTGTTGTGAATTGGTCCACGCATCTCCACGTGGATACACTCATATACTTGCAAGATTTAAATTTCATACCTCTATCTCCCTATCTTTGTTTATCTCTTTGTTTATCCCTCTCTATCTTTTGATATCCCCCTCTATTTGTATCACTCCCTCTCTATCTATTGAGTTATCATTCCCTCTTTCTCCCCCTATCTCTATCTTCCTCTCCCTCTCCTCTCTTTATCTCTTTCTATCCATATCTTTCTCTACCTCTATCTCATTAACTCTCTATCTCTCTCACTATCACTCTCTTTCCTTATCCCTCTATATCTCTCTATATCACCCTATAACTATATCTCTCCATCTCTCCCTCTTCCTCTCCATCTTTATATATTGAGTTATCTCGCACTCTACCTATATCTCTCCTTCACCCCCCCCCTCTCTCTCTCTCTCTCTCTCTCTCTCTCTCTCTCTCTCTCTCTCTCTCTCTCTCTCTCTCTCTCGCCCTCCCTCTAGATCTCCCCTTATTTCTCTCTCCCTATCTCCATCTCTATTTTTTATCTCTACTTTTTTTTATCTGTTTGTCTATTTATCTCTCTCTCCCTCTCCCCTCTCTCTATATCTCTCTATATCTCTATATCATCATCTATATCTCTTTTTATCTCTTCATCTCCCTCTTCCTCTATATATCTCCCTCTTTATCCCCTATCTCTCTTTATATTTATCTCTCCCTCTACCTCTCTCTATCTCTCTATATATTTATTTCCCTCTTCCTCTCTCGCTCTATCTTCCTCTCACCCTATATTCTTTTCCCTATTTATCTTGATATCTCTCCATATTTCTTCAACCATCTCTCCCTCTATCATTATCTCCATCTCTCTCCCTCCATATCTCTCCCTCTCTTTACCTATCTCTATATCACTTCATATCTCTATCTTTATCTTTCTATCTCCCACTCTTTGTTGCAAGTATGAAGGTGTTGCCATTAATGTCAACTGATTAACCGGTTGCTATTGTCATTGATGTCACGAATGTTGGTTGTATATGTCAAGGATATTGAAAAAATTGTAATAAATATGGGTTGTAGGTATTTAGTGTTTGCTCTAGGTTTTGCTCCTGGATTTTTTGCCATGCTAGTGAGGATTAGAGGTATTGATCATTATTGTTGGAAGTTGCTATATCTAGATTTTAGGTTTCTAGATCGTTGTACTGTGTGAGATTTTTTCACCAGTTGTGAACCGACCTTTTCCGTGTATTTGGCTAAGGTTTGAGAGAAATTTTGTTGCTATGAATTTCTTCTTGTTCGAGTCTTTTGACTTGTGGTTTTCAGGATAAGTTGATGAGGTCGTGTTCAAGTTAATTTTGTTATCCAAAAATATTGGATCCTGTTGAGATTGAGTGTGCTTAATTGATTTATGTGTTTTACACTTGTTTGGCCGACCTTGTGTTAAACACTACTTTTGAAGCATGTTGAAGCATGGTGGGACTTATTTAGGTCCTTGTTAAGTGTGTGTTTGGGCCGCCCTCATTCTAATTCCACCGTAAATTCTTATACCTTATTATTAAGGCTAAAACATGTTTGTGTATGATCCCCTTTACCTTATATCTTTTAGGAAGTGGTCTATTGAGATCTAAAAGAAAGATGAGAGGGATTGTAACTAAGTTAACACTCAAAAAACTTAGAAGTACACGATCCATGGATTCTTGAATTTTAGTGAACTTACTAAAAGTATTTGATTTGAAGGAGGCAAAAGAAACAATAGAAACTAGAGTCATATTTTCCTTCATATCACTACCCTTTGCAAAAGTATTAGCTTTTTGAGACTTGGAAGGTAGGAATATTGTGATGGTGATGAGCAATATTTTAAAAGTATTTAATGTCAAAAATTTAACCTCAAGATTCTTAAAATGTGTGCACACGTCTCTTAAGGATGGGAATATACTTAGATGTATATTATTCTTTATAAAAAGAAGTAATCCCTCAAGAAATGTGATTTGTAACTCATGATCATCAAATTGATGCTTTAATTTTCATGTAAAGATTAAAATCAAATAACATGGTCATTGATAAACACTTTACTCTTTTGTATGCATCTAGTAAGATCATTAACAATAATTGGCAATCTCATGTGTTATATATAAAAGTGTTGTAAGAAAGCAATAGAAAGATCATCAAAGCACTCTATTTAACCTAAATATAGTGAATACATCATTGAATAACATGATCCTTTATTGTTCTTGCAAATAAATTAGCTAAATAACATAATATGCAAAATAAGTACATATTATCAATAATTGAAAATGAACATTAGGGATTTTTTTTATTAACATGTATCAAATTAAGAAGCCATTAATTATATATTCAATGGAAATGCAACAACTTGATAAACTAAATGTGTGCAATGTGGAGGATTGCATACAACAGTATATTTATTTTTATCCTTTAGTTCTTTCTATAGATTTATCATTTCTTGGACAAGTGTATCCAAGGTGATAATGTGAACAAGGGTGGTATGGGAAATGGTTCAAAAAGCATGAATAGGTTAGGAAGTAAGGTGTATGGATGTTAATGGGTTAAATAAATGTATATTAAATGTTATAACTTGAGATAGGGAAATAGTTTGAGCTACAAGGGTAGATGATGTAATACTAGTGGCTATAAATGAGATGGAAGTAGAAATAAGAGGGATACTAGAAGTGGTAATGCTACTAGTTTGGTGAAATAAAAGGTTGTGTGTAACCTTTGGGTAATCCATATTAAGGAGTAAATATAATGGAAAATGGTGTAAGGATAATGAAAGTAGTAGGTGTAACACAAAGGTTGATGCCAATAATAACTATGGAAGTGGTAGGGGTGGATTTGAAAGAGGGTGCAACATTAAAAAGACTCGTTAAGGATCCAAGATGTTTTAATTTTTTGTGACATGAGGGAATGCTCCTAATGTGTTATAAAAATATTTGTCAATTCATGAGTAGATTGAGCTTCTTATAATCCAACCATAAAATTTTGTCCCATATTCTAATTATCTTGTTGGGAAACATGTGCATCATGATAATAATCCTCTTGGTTGCCTAAGCCGGTCTCAATACAACCACCATTGAAGGTATAATTATTATTGGATTGGGCAACCATGCGAGGATGTATGTAAGCACTCTTCCTCAATTGAACATTAAAATCACAATAGCTCTTGGGATAAACAATAGTATGGTAAGGGAAAAGTAATCTTAGTTTACAAAAGTTAGAGGCTAATCATATTTGAAGGAAAACCCTAAAAGCCAATATAAGGGTGGGAAGGGTTTGTAAAAGATAGGATGTAGTAATATGCATTAAACCATAAAAGAAAGATATATTAATGAAGTACAAGAAATTAAGATTTAAAAATAAGATATAAACTCATAAAAGCGCAAATCTCAAAACCTTGATGTAAATAGGAAACCCTTAAATCAAGGTTGAGTTGTGTATGATCCAATAAGTTTACCAAAATATTAAGGAAAACAAAGTCTCCTTTAGAAATGCACATACAAAGATTATCCTAAATTAATTTGGCTCTCTTGCTTACCTAATTGATCTTTATATGTTATGCCCTTTCTATTGATTTAGGGCTAGTGATATTTTAAAATAGATTGGAAGGGCTACCATATCATCACAATTAAACAAGTTCTCCTAAATCGGCCCTCAAAATGCACATATAAAGATTCAAAGATACTAGACAAGGGCCCTAGAGTGGTGTGTATAGATTCTTTATTTCTTTCTACAAAATCCTAGTGTATCACTATTAATTATTTTTTCCCTTTATAATAAGAGGATTTCAATTGAATGCCATTAAAGACAACTACATAGAATCAAATTGCACCAAGCATATGTTTAGGCAACTCAAGGCAAGAAAGTGGATGGGACTAGTTAGCCAAAAAAGTAAAATAAAAAAAGAATAAATTAATGATCACAAGGTCACCCTTGCAACCTCAATAATGTCCTAGTGTAGGTAAACAATCTAATCTAGGTGACTAATGACTATAGTATGGTAGCCGTATAAATGAATGCAACAAATATAAATAAGACAAATGGAATAGAACTATGCACATGTAACAATAGAATAGCACTAAAAGTAAATAGATAAATATGTATAAAAGTGAACTAAGACTTCGAAAAGGTTCTTGACATCATACTATTTGTCTCTATCTATATTAAGACATTTCTTAAAAACACAAAACTGATGAAAATTAACATAAACACATAAAAATTACACCATTAGACAAATGTACATTTGAATTAATTAAATGTAAGAAACACGATTCTTATAGAATATTTTTAAATTACCTCTATAATTTCCATAAATGAATTATACAAATATTTTATTAAAAATATTTACATATTGTTAATATTTATGAAAGGGTCATATGATAGTAACTAAATGCCACATAATTACTTCAAAAGTAGTTTGGGTGTGCAAACTTGTCAACTTCCCATTATATTATATTTCAGCATTCACAAAAGTCTCGTTAGATTGTAAAAGGGTGAAAATGAAATAAAATTTGATATTTTTATTGCATTGAAAGTTAAGAAGGAATATGGAACATAGTGATAAGATTTTAGCCTGACCGGAATCTCTTTTTTTGACTTTGAAGTGGTCCATCTTGTACGATTTACACGTCATCCTCCCCTCATTACACGTCATCCTCCCCCCACGTCGACGTGATTATCCCATTCTAATTAACTAACTTAATCAATGGAAAGTAACTAACTTAATTAATGAAAAGCAATCTTATCATTTCCGCATTATTTTGACCACAAACACAAACTAATCATTTTTATGAGCATTACAAAGTTGTTTATAAAAATTATTGGCCCGCATATATGAAGCATTGGTTTATGTCTTGTATTAGATGTTTAAGTTAAAGGGATTTCTATAATGATTGACGGATTATGTTTATGGAGAAACGTGCAAGACGATTGCAATGTCTGAAGTCTTTTGATCTTTAATGAATTATGTTTATGGAGAAACGTGCAAGACGATTGCAATGTATGAAGTCATTTGATCTTTAACGGATTATGTTTATGGAGAAACGTACAAGACGATTGCAATCTCTGAAGTCATTCGATCTTTAACGGATTATGTTTATGGAGAGATGTGCAAGACATTGCAATGTCCAACCTCTGAAGTCATTCGATCTTTTTTCGCTTTTTGATTTTACAATTATTATATTGTTATAATAGAATTATTATCTTATTATCTTTTATTATCTTCTCTTATCCTTACTTTTTGATTTTATAATTATTAATTATTATATTTACATTACTAATTCTATTTAATATTATGTAATAAATAATAATTTATAAATTATATTAACATTATTTTATAATTATAAAAATAATACTTTTATTTAAATTATTAATCAATAATAGATATAATTTAAATTCTATTTAATATTGTATAATATATAATGAATTTAATTAATGGCATTTATAATTATTTATTAATTTAATATTATTTTGTAATTATAGAAATAATATTTATTTTAGTGAATAACTAAATTTGTAAATAATGTATAGATATAATAGAACAATTTAGATTAAATTAAACTTAATATGGTTGTCAAATAGAAATCAAAGCTAATGTTAATTTATTTAGAATGTGATTATCAACACATAAAAGTCATTACAAATGTGTGAGATTGTATGGGCCTTAGGAGGACTTGACCTCATTAGTATCAATATTCAAGAACATATAATCGAAATAGTATCTTCATAGCCATAGGGTTGTATGTGAAACTAAAACAAAGAAAGTATGTGTATAACAAAAATAATGACAGTGTAATTTAAGACTCCCAAAGGTGAGAAACAAGTACAAACAAGAGAAGTGAGAAAGAAGATATGATAAATCAATTGCAATGGATTCAAATTAACAAATATTTTGTAATTTCAGACATATTCAATGAAAATGACATGTCCTATTTCGAAGTAGTTTCCTCCTTCGGCACTCTCTCCTCTACAAAATCCAACTTACCAATTAGTAGAATTATGAATGACGACTCTAGGAAAATTAACCGCCAGCAATTGATTGAAGGAAAATTCACCGTCAACAATTCACCACGAGAAAATTCACCCCCACCAGCAATTCACCGCCACAAAAAATTAACTACCAAAAATACATGCAATTAATTTTTCGTGTCGTGAATTGTCATGGCGGTGAATTTTCCTCCGAGGAATTGTTGGCGGTGAATTTTCCATCGGTGAATTGTCGGCAGTGAATTTTTCAAATGCCATGAATGGCATGTCAAATATCATAGTTGCAAATATTTTATATTTTGGTCTGTAGATGTCTTCTATCTTCATAAATATAGGGGGATAAGGGCACTAAAGGATAGTGCATATGTGACCAAAAACAAAATCAAGTTATACATGTCAATTAAACAAATAATGCAATATTATGTTAAAGCTATTACCATTGGTATAGGGTGATCCCACAATAGTAGTTTACAATTTTTGGCCAAACTAGACACTGAAATAAATTTTTTTAACTAAATCTTCACTTTCGGGCACCTATAGCGGCTAAACCATGAGGAATTTGAAGATGATGCAAATTAGAGTTTCGTGACATTTTGTCTGTAGATTCTAAATATATTTTTTTCAAACATTTTGGAATCAATTTGTACTTCTTTTTCCATCTCCCTCGAAAACTATTTTTTTTCAAAAAATGACATTTTTAAAAAGTGACGCTCACCGTATAACACATAACTTTTTTTCCATGAAGGATAAAATTCTAATTCTTTCAAATTTAGATTTGTAACTCCGATATCTAGTGCTTCCACTTGGTTAGATATTTTTTGTTGAATATTTTTTATTTAATCGAGTTTCAAAGTCAACCCAATTACAATTCAGACATAGCGCGACCGTATAATGCGTAACTTTTTTTGTATGTATCAATTTTATTTTATTTTGTTGGATCAAGGACTTCAATATCTAGTGCACTCATATTTTTCAAATTTTTTTTTGATAATCTGCTATTTTTCCACATGTGCAAAACAAAGAGCTTGATTTTTCGGTGAAAAACCTATGTTTAATAAAACTAAAAAAACAAATACATAATAAAACCAAAACATATTAAAATTATATTTGTTGGATAGCTCGTTCCGAGGACTACCTGATTCGAGTTGGGTTTGTGAAGTATCAACCATTTTCATCTTCAATCCGAGCTCTGAAGTGCAAAAATTTAGATTTTTTTGTGTCTCAGGGGGAGAATGAGGGATAAGGGGAGTTCATACGAACCCCTAGGGGTTCAAGTGAACCACCCTTCCATAATGCATTTCTTTTGGTTTTTGGGTGGGAAAGAATTAAATGGATTCACTCGAACCAGTAGGTTCGTACGAGCCCCTAAAATCATTTTTTTTGCCATGGGGTCATTTTTTGTGAGTTTTCCTTCCTCACTTGAATTGTAAATCATTTTTGTGGGTTTACCCTACAAGTACTTATTAAAGCTATAACCACCATACTAGGTGTCAACCTATATCAACATCTTTGTTGATTTTTCTATCATGAATTGATCCACGCATCTCCACATGGATACACTCATGTACTTGCAAGATTTGAATTTCATACCTCTATCTCCCTATCTCTATCTATCTCTTTGTCTATCCATCTCTATCTTTTGATATCTCCCTCTATCTATATCATTCCCTCTTTATCTATTGAGTTATCTCTCCTTCTCTCCCCCCTCTCACTATCTTCCTCTCTTTATCTCTTTCTATCCATATATTTCTCTACCTCTATCCCCCTATCTCTCTCCCTATCACTCTCTTTCCTTATCCCTCTATATCTCTCTATATCACCATCTAGTTATATATCTCCCTCTCTCCCTCTTCCTTTCCCTCTCTATATATTGAGTTATCTCTCTGTCTCTACCTATATCTCTCCCTCTCCCCCCTCTTCTTCTCTCCCTCTCTACCTATCTCTCTCCCTCTCTCCACCCTCTTATCCCTCTCCCTCTACCTATCTCTCTCCCTTTCTCTCCCTCCCTCTCTCTATCTCTAACCCTCTATCTCTTTCTCTTCCCATCTCTCTCTCTCCCCATATATCTCTATCTCTTCCTCTTTCTCTCTCCCTCTATATCTCCCCTTATTTCTCTCTCCTCTCCATCTCTATTTTTTATCTCTATTTCTCTTTGTTTTTTATCTCTTTGTCTCTCTATCCCTCTCCCCCTCTCTCTATATCTCCTTATATCTCTATCTCTATCACTTTATCTCATCTATATCTCTTTCTATCTCTCCCTCTCCCTCTATTTATCTCCCTCTTTATACCCTATCTCTCTCTCTCTATATATATATATATATATATTTATCTCTCCCTCTACCTCTCTCTATCTCTCTATCTTCCTCTCTATCTCTATCTTCCTCTCGCCCTATATATTTTTTCCTATTTATCTCTATCTCTCAATATTTCTTCATCCATCTCTCTACCTCTATATCTCTCCCTCTCTCTACCTATCTCTATATATTGCTTCATATCTCTATCTTTATCTTTCTATCTCTCACTCTCTCTTCATTTTTATATATTTATCTCTTCCATATCTATTTATCCCTCTCTCATCTTTTTGTTTATCTCTCCCTCTCCTTCTCTCCATATCCCTATCCTTCTCTATCTCTATCTCCTTACCCCCTACTTCTCTCTCTCGCTCGCTCTTTCCCCCTCTATCTCTCCCTGTTTCTATCCTTATCTTTCCCTCTCTTCCTCTCTCCCTATTAAAAAATAACATGAGCATGTTGGTAATGAAGCTTGATTATCTTCCTGATTTAGATGTTGTTTTTCACTTGTGTTTGAATCCCTATAAATGGATGCATTGTTGATTTAAATATATCACTTCTTCATTGAGATATTTTTCACAAACATCATTTATTGAATGGCCTACCAATTGACCTCATGTATTTCACAAAATATATACAAACAATAGACCAATATTTTCCCTAATTGATCTTCCATGTGTCTTTGGCGTACCCATTGTACACCAAGGCGTGATTACTAGTTAATTATTAATTATCATGTAGGTTAAAAGGATATCATGAAAATTGATATTGATGCTTCCATATTGTATGGGTTTATAAGATGCTAGAGAATAAATACAAATAATATGACATATAAATATGAACCTCAATATACAATGTGCATTCAAGAAAATAGAAACAAACATTCACTTGCCAACATTTCCCATTGGCACTTAAAAATGATGGTAATGTGAGTTATCTGTCAATCATTTGTAATTACTAAAAGGAAATAATGCACATAAATGTAACATTTTAATCTTAATTCTATGAGGAAAGTAATACAACTAATTTAGATCTAAAATTATTTTAGAAGAGTAATGATACGTAGAGAGAAAATATAATATAAATTGGTTTCTATGGTTCTATATTTTATGGGTGTTAGGGCATTTGAGAGAATTTACAAATAATACAACAAATAAATCCTAACCTCAATACACAATAGACATGCAATCAAATACAAACAAATCTTCACTTGCAAACATGACTCACTGGCACTCAACGAGGATGGTGATGTGACCTATCTCACAATCATTCTGGTGATGTGACCTATCTCACAATCATTCATACTTATTGAAAGGAAATAATGTACCAAAATGTAACAATTTTCTACTTTTTTCTATGAGGAAAGTAATTCAATTAATCTAGATCTAAGACAGTTTTAGTAGAGATGATACTTATAGAGATAAATAATAGAAATTGGTTTCTATGCTTCCATACTATATGGGTGTACAATGTACATACAAGTAAATACAAACTTGCCTCCACAAGTCAATATTACCCATTAGCAATTGAAAAGTATGGTGCTATGAACTACCACTCAACCATTCACACTTATTGAAAGGAAACAATGCACCAAAATGCAACAATTTCGTACTTAATTCCTTTGAGGAAAGTAATAAAACTAATCTAGATTTAAAATAATTTGAGTAGAGTAATGATACTTAGAAAGAGATTAAAAAAGAGAAGAAGAAGAAGAATAAAATATAAGAGATACCTAAGGAAAACCTATGTAGGGAAAAAATCTAGCAAAAAGAGAGTCACTGTATTGATAGATATATAAAGATTATAATAAAATTTTAGATATGAAATCTTCTAATAATATATTCAATCTCCAATTCAAGAGGCAATCAAACAACATGAATTTTCAATACAATCTTAAAAACTCCTAGAGACTCTAGCACTTGACTACACCTTCAAACTTGTAAAGATAACGTGCACTCAATATTCTTACAGACATATTTCAAATGAATGAAACACTCACCCAAGACTTTTTTAAGAAAGAAAGTAGCTCACCTGGAAACCATAAGTGGTATCCAAAAACAAATTCCAACTAACATGACACCTCATCACATTTTTCCAAAATGGTTCCATGAGGTGGCACATACTTCAAATGTCCTCTTAGAAGTATTGCAAGATGTTTGCAAATAATTTTATAAATTACAACTATATCAAAAATAGATGATTCTATTTTTTTTTAAATGTCTTCTCCTCAACAAATTTGTCACATCTCAACCAATTTTTTTCTCATGTGTTTCTTTGTGGCTTTGGTTTTTAAAATACCTAATCAATAGTCCATACAACATGACATGTGTTCTAGGTTTCTCATATTCACCTTGGGATCTAATTTTATTTATTTATAGTTACCACAATGGTAAATCAACTAGGATTCTTCCCATACCTAGGATAAACCTTTATGAATAAATAGCATTATTACAAGTTGTACAAAACCTTCCCAACAATCTCTAATTTGATGTACATACATTACCTAGGTTACCAATACTACAATATCCATGAGAGTAAAATCTATGAGTTGAAAGACCCATAATTTTTATACACCAATAAAACTTATTTATGCTCATAGACTTCATTAAAGTATTTGCAACATTATCTAAATTGTACACCTTCTCTATAATAAAACATTTATCCTCCACCATGTTGAACAAAATGACAATCCACATCAATGTGCTTTGTCCATGCATGAAATATAGGGTTCTTGGACAAACTTATTACACTATGACTATCACAACCAATGCATACTAGATCATGTTTTAGGCCAACATCTAAATAATTTTTGAAGCCACACTAGCTCCTAGTGAGCATAAGTAGCTTCAATGTATTTAGCTTCAATTATTGGAAGAACAACTTGCAACCTATTCAATGAGTGCTAAAGACCTGTGATCAATTATATTTCTCTATAGAACACAACCAATTCTCCTCTCTAAACAATCATATGTATGTGGTAGAGCTACCTCAAATTAAGCTATGCAAACCTACCTACATGCATATTAATATTAACTAGTACTTGTGGGCAATAAGCATTCAAATACAAATAAATAATTCATTTTGGTTCAAGGATAAGTAAACATGTACATACACATTTATAGTATCAAACCAAGGGTACTCTCCAAGATGAAATAGGGAGAATGCAAGAGCTAAAACGCATTCATATTCACTACAAGTTAATAGATCGTGATCAATTAACTCTTTAGTATAAGAATCCAAAAGATATTTACATGAAGGATTAACCCATATTCATACAACCATGGGGAATTTTGTCCAAATCATATCAATAAAGGCCAAGTGAAATTACAAAGAATAAAGAATAAGAAGAAATATGATGACATATGTTGAATGGGATACAAAATCTATTAGATAATATTTAGATATACCAAATCAACAAATGAGATGAGGCTTTGAGTAATACAAAGCTTCGACCACAAATAGTTAGAGTTATGATGGCCTCCTATGCATGTATATACCACCCATTATATTTGAGCATAAATGAACTTTAAAATATCTTAGCCAGCTATTATAAATGTCATGTGGTGGCTCTCAATCAATGGCTATTAAGAGCAGTGAAGCGTGTGCTAAATAAGTGGTGTGAATTTCCACATCAAACTAGTAGCAATTAACTAGGGGCTCAAATGCATGTGGTGGAAGGAAGAATAGTGCAAATGTCACTAGGAACAGATCCAAGTTTTGTATGAAGATCTTGAGGGAGTGCTTGCTTCATTTGACTAAGGAAAACTTGGGAATCTCTAGCCCATTAGACCATATATTTCCAATTCAATAATTGGTGCAAATGGAGAGGTGCTAGCATGGTGGGAACTAAGAGAGTTCTCAAAGAGAAAAGGAGGTTGACTAAGACAAAGAACATCATGGTTCAAGCTCAGTAGCACATGAGGAGGTGATACAAAAGAAACTACAACATCAAATTTTATAAGAGATTAATGGCTAGTGGGTCTTAGGGGATGCCAACATCACTACATTTAGGAGGAACCTCTAAAAGGGGATACATATGAGTTAAGAGGTGGGACCTATCATGATATTGGCATCTTCGAAAAGAAACTAACCACACCATCAAATGAAATGATAAATTGTTCAAAGAGACTTATACCTACTAGGTTACCAAAAGGGTAAGAAAGAATGTGAAGCCAATTAGGAGGAAGGAGAGAGGCTCGAGAAAGTAGGAAGCTTGTAGCCATAGAAATATGTATAATGATAGATGTAATGTACTAAAGGTTTATCATAGAAGCTAACGACAGTCAAAATCACAAACAAGAGATTGTGAGTGACAACATAACATCAAAAACTAAGAAAAAACTTCCACAAATACCATAACACTTTGAGCTCAAATATTAAATTGCACTAATCACAAAAAATAACCTAAGATTGAAGAAAGGTAACCTCACAAATCTAAGAGAAATTTGAAATTCAAAGTAACTAAATGCCACATAATTAATTAATTTGGGTGTACAAACTTTTTAACTTGGCACTAAATAATATTCCAACATTTACAAGTCTTCTTAGGTTGTAAAAGAGTGGAATTGAAATAAAATTGATATTGAACCAGCCATATGCTTGATTGCATTGTAAGTTAAGAAGGAATATGGAGCATAGCGATAAGCTTTTAGTTTAAGAATCATGAAAATTTCATAGCAGCTTGACCGTAATTTCCTTTTTGAGTTTTGAAATAGTCCATCTTGCATGTTTTACACGTCACCTCTCCTGATGTCGACATTGTGATTATCCCATTCCAATTAATGAAAAAAAAATCCCAATCATTTCCACATTATTTTAAAAAAATGCAAATAATTGTGGAAAGGTGAAAAGCGCATTCCTAAGTGTTTTTCTTTGTTTCTTTTTATTATTTATTATGGATTCTCTTTTATCTTATGTGAGTTTTAGATCTTTAAGTCAAAAGTATGTTGTACATCTAATTATTAATTAGTATTTAGATAAATCATATTGTGGAATTGATCTCGATGCTTCCATATATATGGTGCATTAGATGTTAAAAAAATATAACTAATACATCATATAAATTTGAATCTCAGTATAAAATATGCATACAAGTAAATACAAACAAACCCCCACTTGCTAATATTGCCTATTGACACTCAAAAAGGATGGTGATGTTAGCTATCTCTCAATCATTCATACTTACTGAAAGGAAATAATGCACCAAAATATAACAATTTCCTACTTAACTCTATGAGGAAAGTAATACAAGTAATTTAGATCTAAAATAATTTTAGTAAAGTAGTGATACTTAGAAGGAGATACTAAATAGAAATTGGTTTATATCCTTCCATACTAAATCAGTGTATAGGTATTAGAGAGCAATTACAAATAATACAATAAATAAATTCAAACCTTGGAAAATAATGCACATACAACCAAATACAAATAAATCTCCACAAGCTAGCATTGCTCATTAGCACTAAAAATAATGGTGTTATGAGTTTCCTCTCAGCCATTCATACTTATTGAAAGGAAATAATGCACCAAAATGCAAAATTTTCCTACTCAATTCTATGACAAAAGTACTATGACTAATCTAGATCTAAAATGATTTTAGCATAGTAATGATACTTATAAAGAGATAAAGAATAGAATACAAGAGATACCTAAAAAAAACCCATGAGGGAGGAGAGAGTCTCAATGTATTAATAGCAATAGAAAGATTACAATACACTTTCAGAGATGAATGCTTCTTATAAGATATTCAATCTTTAATTCAAGATGCAATCTAAAAGCATAACTTTGCATTACAATCTTCAAAACACTTGGAGAATTTAGCACTTGTCTATACACCTTCAAACTTATGAACATAACTCACTTGTGATTCTTCAAGGTATATTTTGAATGAACAAACCACTCACCCAAGACTTGTTTACATAAGAAAGTAACTCAATTGGAAACCAATAGTGGTATTTGTTAGTCTATTTTACCCCTTTGGTTCAAAATAGTCTTTTAAAATAGTTGCTCATGTTTTTTTTAGAATTCTTATGTCAAGTTTTTCATCTTCAAAGTTAAAAGATCTTTCCAAGTGTTATGAATTGGGTGTTTTGAGTTCATGTTAAAGTCTCCAAGAGATATCATTAACCTTAAATTTATCAAAAAGTGTCAAAGTCCACATGCATGAGCTTTTTAGAGGGAAGTTGTTATTCCCCAATGGTGGTTAATTCATAGATTCCATATTGGACCCTCCATATCCATCCCTTGATTGTACTTGAAACGAGTACAATATGTGTCATGTTTGACCCTATGTGAACCCAGACCCAAGTTAGGAGTTATTCTAGAATCCCCATGTGTTGCGAAATGCTAATGCATGCTTGATTTAAATAAATTCCTAATTTCATGTTTTTCTACAAAATATTTAATAAGTTGCAAATTATATGATTTAATCATATTTAATCATGGAATCAAATTAAGGTACATATTCAAATGATAGTTAAATTTTATTTTTTATTGTAAATGAAAGATTGAGAATTTAATTTTTATTTTTAAAAAAAAGTGGCAAGCCACAAACTTTAATATTAAAATAAGGAGAGATACATTGCGAAGAATTACAAAATCAGATCGGCAGAAGAGAGGAAGCAAAATACTGTCAAGAAGGTACATCAAAAATCCATCTAGAATGGATCAAGAGAAGAAGGAGAGGGCCCAAAATTATATGAGATTTCCCAATTAGGGTTATAAACAAGATACAAAATGAGAACCCCACTAAAGCACGAGTAAAAAAGATAACTCGAAGGGAATACATCATATAGTCCTTCTAGAGAACAAAGAGCAAAGTCCCAAGGAAAACATCAAATAACATTCCAGTGATAGAAGAGCAGGATTTTTAAGACCAAAAACTTTAATAATAAGCATCGATGGTATGTAGAAGACTGAAGAGAAGATGGAAAAGGTAAGTTTTCAAAAATATGAAGCATGTGTCAACCAATTCTGAGGAAAGGAGGAGGACTGTGAGCCACCATCAGGAGTAAACACCACTTTCCTTTGAAGATTCTAGATCAATTGGAGGCAAGAAATAAGGAATTGAGTGAGGTTTCGTGAGAGTATGCCTTATTAGGAACTGCACAGAGTCAAACAAATCTAACAATATATTTGAAGTAGTATTCCCTAGTCGAGGCTTGAGCCTATGGAGGCTCCTTATAAATTCATAAGAATAATCATCCAATAAACTGTTAGCCATAGTAATAAGTAAATTAGTGATGGATCGATCATAAATTAGAAATTGGCAACAAAGGATGCCATCCACAAGATTGGAGCATTTCATAATGTCATAACCATCCAAAGCATTTTTCAAAATGAGAAGAGGACAAACATGGGGAAGAATATAAGAAACAAAGCATGATGCAACCTCATTAGGCAGAGACATAGCATGGAAGTCCAACCAATCATACCCCAGAATGGTTCTGATTGATTGTTCTACAGGTTTGCATTCTAAAATGCAAGTTAGCTTGATCTTTTCAAAGGAGAACAGTCTATCATCCCTTAGTTCTAGATATCTTGGCGGAATGTATACTTTGAAATAATTTTGCATGATTCTTCTTGCTGCTATCCGAACAAAATGCAAAATGAAAGCTAGCAATTCTTGAGAGAAGGGAACAAAGAATTACATAAATAAGCAATTTGCATGAGTGGAGTAGACGGTTGATGCAGATTCATTAATGCAACTGAAATCTCATTGCATAATAAGTGATGCAAAAGAACATCAATGGATATATTGAGAATTTAAATTATTTCTATAGTGATATTGAAATATTTTATGTTTTTGGGAAAATACAAGAAAATGAAAATATGACTAAGTTAATTAATTTTGGAAAAACCTTGGGATGAGAATGTGTATTTATGCTCGATTTAATCATAAGGATTTAAAGGAATTCAAAAGATTGAATGTAAATATTTTATTTATATTGGGAAACTAGAGAAAAATAAAGAAAGTAAAAATTGAAAACTAAAATAGAAAAATAAGAAATGAGAAAATTGGAAAGGGTTCAAAAAGGAAAAGAGTGTTGGATGTTGTTGATATGTGGTTGTCATTGATGTCAACACTATTAGAATTAATGTCTTTAAGGTTGTATATGTCTAGGATTTTGAGAAAATTGTAATAAAATAAGTTGTAGGTTGTCAGTGGTGCAGTGAAGTTCTGTCTATTGGCTAGCTCAATATATTGATGATCAAAGGTTGTGGATTAAAGGGTTTGTTTTTGAGTATATCTAGTTTATCCATGTTAAGTTTCAGAGATCCACATGAACATTTGATCAAGTTATGAGTATCTGTGTTCTAACAGTTTTTTTGTTGCTTCAGTTGGTGTTCTTGAAAGAAGATGATGTGATTCTAGTAAGTTGAGTTGTTGCGGATGCTTCTGTGATGATTCATGATGATCTTGTATTTTTCTAGATCATGCTCTATCTATGTTGTGCATTCGCATTGATCGTTGTGCTCGCGATTGGTGATTTTCTCTTGCATGTTCATAGCCGACGGGTGATTGTAGCGTGTTGTGGATCTTCGAGGCATAACTTTTTAAGCTGTTTCGTGTTTGAGGACATTTTCTTGGGTCTCCACTATGTTGTGGCCAATATTGATTGATTCACATGAATAATTGTTTATGTTTTGGGCCAACAGTTTGTACATATTTTATATTTTGTTAAAGCCGACATGGAGATTATGCTATCCCTAGTCACGGATATATACGAGTGATTGTACCATTTGAATGTATGGTATGCACGAATAATGTTATAATCTTTCAAAGACATGTGGAGAGTGAAGAAGAGTGAGCGAGTGAGCATATGTTTATGTGCTTAACCAGAATTGTAATCAAGCATTAGCAGATGATATTTTCTAAGTTCAAAATCTTGTGGATATAATATGAATGTTTCTATAAGACAGTGTGTCTTCCTTTGGGAAGGAAGCCTTCTTTTATTTGAACAGTGAGCTCTAAGCAATGTGCATGAATGCATGTGCATTCCCTATTTTCTTTTATACTTTTAACAGGGTATAATCTTGTGGACTAACCTCCACTGTGGTTTTTCACCTAACAAGGTTTCCACGTAAAAAATCTTAGTGTTATGTGTGTTTCTGATGTGGTGATGGTTTATGCTTTCATGTTTATTTATCAAATTTGAGAATAAGTTAAATAAGTATAATTTCTGAGACAACTGATTCACCCCCCCTCTCAGTTGTCTGCCCTTGTGTTGCCAACAAAGAGTTGCTTATTTTTTATTATTCATTTTTGTGAAGGAAAATGCTCCAAAAACCCTCTTTTTGAAAAAAATGAATTTTAGTGGATTTGGAAGGGAAAGGATTGGGAGTTGGATGGATTGGGATAGGAAATGGATCTTGCTTGTGTGTGTGTGATCGTGCCTTCTCCAAATTGGTAATTTGCAAGTTCTCATGTGTTTTATGTGCATTTGGATTCAAGGTAATCTTATTCTCCTCTCCATTATTTGAGCTATTTCTTGTTTTAGATGCCATTCTCACCCTTAAAGGAGCATACAAATTCCTTTATAGATTGTAGTTTGAAGTGTTAGAGAAGGATTTAAATTTATTTTAAATTTTGTAAAAGTCCCAAATAGAGCTATGGTTATGGCAGTTTTTTCCAAAAGTGTAGGAAGTGTGAAATTGAATTCAAAAGTGTGTTGTTGGGAATGCCTTGAGAAAAAGGATATTTTTAGAATTTAGGAATTTGATATTTTAAATTTTAATCTTTTCTTCAGTGATGAAATTGGGTTTTCTATGGTTTTTCTTTTGTAATTTATTTTGAAAAATTTAAATTTGGGAGTGACTTGGGATGAATTTTAATATGGGGAAGGAAGTCTCCATATTCATTTTCAATTTAGAACCAAATGTGAATTTGAGAAATCAAAATTGAAATTGAAATTCTGAAATTTGAAGCTTTCATCAATGAAGATTTTGGGAAATTTATGTTTTTTAATGCAAAATAATATGAGAAAATTGAATGTTTTATATGTTTTATGATGAATTTTACTGTTTTAATGAAAGTGTCTTTCGTGAATTATTGAAAGAATGCTTATGGAAACTTGTTATAATTTTTTTATGAAATTAAATTTTGTGTATTATTTTACGTGCCACATTCGTTGGAGGATGTGATGAGCTTAGGGCGTAGGTATTAGAGAGAGTTATGGGAATGGCTCCCAACATGAACCCAACCCAAAGTGGTGTGTAGGAAATCACAGTGTGGGCAGTTTTGGATTAATAAGTGTTCAAAATAATTGAATATGGGTAGTTAATTAAACAAGATAATGGATATCCCTCTCATGCTATGAGTGCTCGTACATGCTAAGGATGATTGAGGAAGACAAGCTACTCAAGGAGCGTAAGACTTATAAGATTAAGTACCCTCGTCTATATGAGAGGATACTTGGTTTCACAATGAGCCCCACATGAGTGTCCTCAATATTTCCTCTCTTTCTCTCTAATATCTAACCCTAGTGTAGCTTGTTGGTAGTTATTTTCATTGATGTCAACACTTGAGGAGATTTATGTGAGATTGTTGGCAGTTTGTTGTCATGCTTGGGAGTTTTTTGGCATTGATGTATGGGCTAACATTGATGTATGGAAGGGTTGCTAAAGTTTATGGTTGGATGTCACTGGGTATGACTTCTATCTGTAGAGTTAGTTTCATAATGACATAATCAGATGAGGATTATAAGCATTAAGAAGTATTGCTAATAGTGGAGAGACATTGTTGAAGGTCTAAGATATGTCTTATACTCTCTCTTAATGTTCTTGATCAAGTATGTGTTTTATATCTTCTACTTATGAGTTTTGTGCTTCCTAGATGCAGTATTATGTTCCTAATTGCAAAATATTTCTAGATTTTATTGTGTGTTATTTTTTTGCATCAACATTTCGGATCACACTCTGTGATCCATCATCAGGATGAAAATGAGAGCACCAAGAGAAAAATGATAAGATGCAGACCAAGAGAAGCCTAAAAAGGTTTGAGAAGGGAAGGAGGAAGGATGGGTTGCATGAGAAATAAGACACAAGGAAATGACATGATAGGAGGAGAAAATTCAAAACAAGCAAACCAAAAACAACCTTCTAAAAGCTTAAGAAATCAACCAAAAAATCCAAGCAAAAAGAAAGAAATAGACAAAAATGCTAATTTAAAAGTTCAAGCAATAAAGCAAGAAAATTAGAACAAAATAAAGGAAGCATACAAGAAAGAAAAATAATACAAAAAGGAAGGAAAAATAAACAACCAATGGCTTGATAATGAGCTAAACAATAAGCGTAAAGAAAAACTAAAAATAAAAAAATTAACCAATAGTAATTACAAAGATTTAAGAAAGAAAGAAAAATTACAAATAATAAGATGAAGCTAATCAAATTCTTGAAAAAATAATACAAAAAGCAAAAACTAAAGAAGAAGAAGAAAGCAATGCAAATATAAGAAATAAAATGAAATTTGAAACCTATATATATATAATTAGATAAAGCTAATCAAATTCTTGAAAAAGTAATACAAAAAGCAAGAAATAAAGAAGAAAAAAGCAATGCAAAAATAAGAAATAAAATGAAATTTGAAACCAATATATGTATCATTATAATATATATTTGATACAAAACTAAATATGTATTATAATAAATTTCTATACATATATTAGATAACAATAAATGCAAGTAAGGAATTAAAAAATGGGGAAACCTCAAGAAATTTGAAACAATAAATGATTCAAATAATGTATAATAAAGGGAAAACAACAAGAAGATTAATAATAAATACAAAGAGAGAGAAAGAAAGAACAATAAAAATATCAAGATAAGACAAACCAAATTCTTGAAAAAATACAAAACAAAGAAGTCAAGAAGAGAAAAAAAAACAAAACAAATAAAAATAAAAATAATATTTAATACCAATATATATAAATCATTATAATATATATTTGATAAATGCTTTATAATAAATGCATTAAATGTATTAGATATTATTATATGCAAATAAAGAAAGAAAAACATATTAAATATGTATATTTCATACATATATATGCATCATATATATATATATATATATATATATATATATATATATATATATATATATATATATATATATATATATATACAAATAATATATATCAAATATATAAAATAAATATATATCAAATAATTTATTTATTTTTTTAAAAGAAAAAGAAAAATAGATAAATTTAATAAAATAAATACTTATTCAACATAAAAATAAGAAGAAAAACAAAAAATACCTAAAATGCATAGAATATTAAGATAAAATAGAATATTAATAGGGAAATAAAACAAAAACTAGACCAATAAAGAAAATAAAGAGAAACACAAAAGAACAAATAGAATAATAAAAGGGACAAAAAATTAATCACCTAATTAAAACTTAAGAAATAGGGGAATAAGACAAAAATAATAAAATACTAGTAAAAGAAAAAAAAACAAAAGAGGGGGAGCAATAAAATAAAAGAAGACACTAGAATTAAATTATTTAAAGGAAAAAAGACAAAATAAAACCAAGAAGTCTACGCTAAAGACAACAAGGAAGGGAGACATAAACGAGGAAACAAAATAAAAACGAGGAAAAATGGGGCAAACAAGAAACAAAAGAGAGGACTCGACAGACACGAAAGAGAGAAAAGAAGAAAAATGAGAACATAAAGAGAGGAGGGGGGAGGGGAGAGCGAAGGGTTAACGGTCCAAGGGGTGATGATGGGTTCCCAAGTTGGCTAACAAGGGGTGCCAAGACAAACGTAAACTCCATCCTTCATCATGATTCAAGTTTTGAGGATGGTTATTGATTTTGATGGCTTCTTTCAACTTCCTCTTGAAGAATTTGTCTTCCTTAAAAAGGATATGGGTTCTTTCAAGATAGATATGATGCTTAGTTGAAGATGAGTGGTTGGCAAGGGCTGACTTGTGGACCCGTTCATGTCTAATATCAGCGCCATGCTCCTTGATTCTGGTGATGAAGGAGTGACCCGTTTCGCCAATGTAAGGGGTGTTATAGGAGCAAACAAATTTATAGACTCCAGAGTTAAGAAAGATGTCCTTGGAGTCTTTGAGGGAGGGGATGCAATTTTTTTAAGTGGTGCGAGGTTTGAAGGCACAATGAAGGCCTTTTTTGAGAAGGATCTTGGATTTTTTTGGGAGAAGCCATCGACAAAGGGAAGAGAAGCACAAGGAGGGACAACATAATGGTTAGGTTTAGAGATGGAAAGGAAGCAAAATCTGGCTTGGTTGAAGGCTTCAGAGATTTTCTTGTTGGAGTACCCATTTAATAAGAAGACTTGACGAAGATGAGATAGCTCAAGGCTTAAGTTTTCATCATCACAAATTTGATAGGCCCTCCAGTCTAGGGCCTTAAGGACACCAATTTTTTGGCTGGGGTGGTGATGCGATGAGGAATGTAGGTAGAGATCAGTGTGGGTGGCCTTTCGAAAAACCCATCGACCAAGAGACCCATCTAATTTTTTGAGGAGCAAAATGTCAAGGAAAGAAAGACAGTAGTTGGATTCAATCTCCTTGGTGAATTTTATGCAAGGAGATATGCTATTTAGGTGGTTGTGAAACTCTTCTAATTATTCAAAGCCATGTGGCCAACAAATGTTGGTGTCATCCACATATTATATAATATAATATTATATAATAATATTATATTATATAATAATATTATATTATATAATATAAATATTATATTATATTATATATATTATATATATTATATTATATAATATCATATTATATTATAATATATTATATTATATTGTATTGTAATATAATATATTATTATTATATTATATTATAATACAATCTACTCCCTCAATTTGAAATATATTTTTTAATTATCCACTTTAATATTATATTGTCTAATTTTTATTTGTGTGACTAATTATTTAGTTGTGTTTTTTACCCGACGATCAAATTAGTCATTTATAGTTGTGTTGCAAAAAATGAGTAGAATTTAGTCATCTTTAGTTGTTACTAATAATTTTAGTCGCATAGTCATTTCCTTGCCAAATTCTACTAGTGAAGATCAATGGCAATATGGATTGCCTTTCATGGAAAGGAAGAGGCAAATGCTTGCGTAATTGACAGTGGGTATTCTCACCACATGACTGGTGACAAAAGTAATTTTATCAATCTCAAGAAGGTTAATGGTGGAGCTGTTAAGTTTTGTGATGATAAGTCAACACAAATCTGTGGAAAAGGTGATCTAAAAATTGATGGAAATAACATAAATGAAGATGTCCTTTATGTCAAAGGTCTGAAACATGATCTCCTAAGTGTTATTCAAATGTGCAACAAAGGATAAAATCTTACTTTTCATTCTAATGGATGTGAGATCAGAAAGTAAGGTTTTAGAAGGCTTGTTGCTGAAAGAACAAGGACAAATGGTATTGTATATCATCTAAAAGAGTCTAATAGAAGATTTGCTTAGTGGCTCAGTTCAGAGAATGTTGGTTGTGGCACAAAAGGATGGGGAACGTCAACTTTAACAAAATGGTAAAGATCAACTCCTCTCATGCAGTGAGAGATATGCCTAGAATAACCAAGCCTACAAACACAATGTGCAAAGAATATTAGATGGGAAAGCAAACAAAGACTAGTTTCAAAAGAAAGGAGTGCTCTATTTCAATTCCATTGGAGCTTATTCACATTGATCTATACAGACCTAAAAGGAAAAGGAGTCAACAAGGTGAAAGGTATTTTATGTTGCTTGTAGATGATTACATTCTTAAGAGAGAAACAAGAAGCCTTTGATAAATTTAAGGTTTTTAAAGAAAATTTTAAAAATGAAATGAATATTATGATCAAATGTTTAAGGTCTAATAGAGGAAGAGAATTCACTTCATATGAGTTTGAAAAGTTTTGTGAATATCATGGCATTAGGAAACATCTTTCTACTCCTAGAACCCATTAGTAAAATGGGGTAGTAGAAAGGAAGAATAGAATAGTGCAAGAAATGGCTAAGACAATGATGAAAGATGTTGACCTTTAGAACATGTATTGGAAGGAAGCAATACATATTGTTGTCTATTTGCTTAAAAAAGTGTAGCTGAGGGTCAAAAACAATAAGACCCCTTATGAGTTGTGGTATGGAAGACCTCCCACTATCAAATATTTCAGAATCTTTGGCAGCAAATGCTACATCAGAAGAGATGAAGGAGACATTGGAAAGTTTGATTCAAGATGTGATGAAGGAATATTTCTTGGTTACTCAACCAGGAGCAAGGCATATAGATGTTATAACAAGAGATAGGGAAAGATGATTGAAAGTAAAAATGTCAAGGTAGATGAAAACTTATGTCATATCTCTCATAAACCTGAGGTTTTCAGATCTGATATGCTTCCCTGGATTAAAGAAGAAGAAGAAATTGAAGAGAAATAAGAAAAGGAATTGGAACTAATGAATACTCTCAAGACTCCAACAAAGTATGTGCAAAAGAACCACTCTCCAGATCAAATAATTGGAGATAAAAATGAAGGTGTGTTGACAAGAAGAAATTTTGCAAAAGTAACTGAACAAGAAAAATTGTGCTTATTATCAAAAGTAGAACCCAATAACTTTAATGATGCCACCAAAGATGATAATTGGATAAAGACAATGGAGGAAGAACTGAATCAGATAGAAAAGAATCATACTAGGAAATTAGTTCCTAGACCAACTGATAAGAATATGATAGGAACAAAGTGGGTGTTCTGGAATAAGTTGAATGAAGATGGTGAAGTGGTAAGGAACAAAGACAACTTGGTTTGCAAGGGCTATTCACAAGTTGAAGGTATTGATTTTGAGGAGACCTTTGCTTTGGTAACCAGATTGGAGGAAATAAGGATATTTCTTTCTCTTGTTGCTCATAAGAACTTCAAAGTATATCAAATGGATGTCAAGTTAGCTTTCTTAAATGGTGATTTAGAAGAAGAGGTATATATTGAGAAATCAAATGGTTTTCAATTATTAAAGAATTTGGACATATTTTGTAGATTCAAGAAAGCTGTATATGGTTTCAAGCAAGCTCCCAGAGCTTAGTATGCTAGATTGGATGAGTACATACTTCAGTAAGGATTCAAGAAAGGTAATGCAGATAGTAATTTGTATATTAAGGTTCAAGAAGACAAGTTGTTTATTGTGGTTGTATATGTTGATGACATCATCTTTGGTGGAGATGATGATATGTGTAAAAAAATTGCAGAAGGGATGTAGAAATAATTTGAGATGTCAATGATTGTTGAGGTATACTTCTTCCTTGGGCTTCAAATTGTTCAACAAGATAGTGGCATATTTATCTCTCAAAAAAATATGTAAAGGAAATTTTGAAGAAGTTTGAGATGGAAGATTCCAAACTAGTGGGTACTCCTATCGTGACATGCTATCACTTAAGAAAATATGATGAGTCTCTGGAGGTTGACTAGACTCTCTATAGATCCATGATTGAAGGTTTTTTGTATTTAATTGCTTCCAAACTGAATATCATGCATGTGGTATATTTAGTTACTAGATTTCAAGCCAATCCTAAGAAATCTCATGAGAAAGCTGTGAAAAGAATATTCAGATACTTGAAGGTGAAACAAAGAAAAATGGGAGGGTTTTATCAAAATGAATAAACAAAATGATATGCCACTATGTTTTTCTTAAGGATGTTTCACTCAATTATGAGGGATAAAATGCATAAATACCAATCAGAAATGACTCCTAACTATTATAGCAACAATGAGGGAAGTTTTGAGAGGCTAGAACAATGTGTACCTTGTTGCAAGAGTGTTTTTTTAGGTCACTGAGGACTCATTTTCCCCAAGTGGCGAATGGGTCCCTATTAGGGTTTCTAAAAACTGACTTCTAGGTTATGTTTCTTGATGTCTGCACTTCCAGCTCCTTTGAGCTTAGCTCTTGAAAGTCTAAAACAAATCCTATAGCCTTGTTTTCATGTTCTTGCAGACAACTTTGAAACTTTTCAACTTTGACAATTTTGCTTCAATCTTGCTCTTCAACCTAAAACCTGCAATCACACATTCAAGAGGAGAAAAATGTTGTTTGTTATGGGATAGGGGTTTTCCTTGGTCAAACCCTATTTAGGTAATTAAACCTCATGATGAAATAATGAAATAGAAGCATGAAACATGAAACATGAAATGATGATACCTTGGGAGATTTTTTGGAATGTAAATATGCAAACTAACATGAAGTGGCCATGAAGAATGTTAATCTTGATATTGAATTGAATGTGAAACAATGCTTGCAAACGGATCTTCAATACTACATCAACAACATTAGCTCAACTACATGCTTGATGCACTATTCCCTTGACATGATGATATGATCTTGAATTTGCTAAAATAAAACTTTGATAATCTACCCTTGAATGCCTTTAAAATGCTTTATAATGCTCTTGTGAAAGTGCTTTTAGCTTGCATGAAATCTTCTAGGTTGCTTAGATGAAACTATGTGAATTAACCTTATATTTATATTAAACTTAAGAATTAACCCCGAAATTCAAATAATCCAAGCCGACATCATCTATCTAGGATACCAATTCATTAAAATGTTGGAAAATGTGCCTCAACTTGCTAGCTTGAACCTCTGATAAAGACTTCGCATTTTTCCCATTTGTTGGCCTTCATTGTTGGCCTATCACCGAAATCTTGAACCTAGAAACCTAAGTCACAGGGTTCTTAAAGTTTATAACTAGGCGACATCAAGTTGGTTGCAAGATCATTGGATTTTTGAACTTCAGAACTCATGTTGCGGGGTTTGAAAGTTCCATAAATTTCCTACTTGGTGATCCCTTTCTTTTTGTCGCAGGTTTCAGGAATATCCTAACCTTCGACTAGAGGTTGTGGAGTTAAGATTTCTCTTGACTTGGTAACATGACTGATGGATGGTGGGACCGGTCTGCATGGATGGTGACATCTATTGTACGATAGTGACATGGATGATATGTGGATAGTGGGGACCACATGGGTCGAGCTGATAAATTGGTACGATAGTCAAAGCGATGGACGAGTGATGTGTCAACACATGGCATGAATTCATTCATTAATTCTACAACACTGTTGTGAATCAACACTCATTGGACTGAACTTGTATTTCCTGATATCGATATATTTACATTAAATGCATGATCTGACTCGGGGGTTAACAGAGATCAAATATGGTAACATTCTCTGCTGTTGAATTTATTGTTGGGCGGCTCGATGCGTACTGGATGGTGGTGTGTGTGGCCTGAGACGAAGGAAGCTTGTCGGTGAAGATAATGAAATTAATGAAAACCTAATGGTGGTTGAGTTGTTTTACATTGAAGAGTGAGAGGCAAACTAAAGTCTGTGAGTGAGGTCGACCAAGGGGATTGTATTTGCTATTGTGAGGTAACATCTGAGAGTGAAGTCTATAACTCTGTATGCAATATTTTTACTATAATACAAAGTGACTTTAATTGGTGTGTGGGTTTTCCCATGTAAATCTAGTGTTATCTATGTGTGATATTTTGTCACTTCTTTGTATGTGCATCTCAATGTATGTAACTTGTTAAAATGAATGTTTTTTCTGCACTTTTTTCCTGGGGATTTTGCATTAGGAAGGAATTTCTACACCATCGCTTTCCTTACAAGTGGTATCAGATCCTGGCCAGTTGTGTTATCCTTGTGAGTAGGGCTAATTTTTTGTGCTAATATTGTTCAATTGGAGTCTTGCAAAAGAAGAAATGATTATCTTGTTTATAGTTTGAGATGGAAAGTACATCAAACAAAGTAGAATTGAAAAGTTCAATGGCAGAAATTTTGAGTTGTGGAAACTCAAAATGGAAGACTTGTTAGTGGATAAAGACCTCTAGATTGTTGTGTCTAGAACTATGCCACAAAGTATGAAACAAGAAGATTGGGACCTCACATATAGAAAATCTAGAGGGTTCATAAGACATTGTCTGGCTGATTATGTACCCTTAAACATCCATGACGAGAAGACTGCATCTTTATTATGGAAGAAACTTGGTGACATTTATTAGGGAAAGTCTCTGATGAATAAGTTATTCCTAAGGAAGAATTTTTACTCCTTGAAGATGGAAGAAGGTGCATCTATAGCAGACCATCTAAATTATTTTAATATGATTATTGCTTAGTTGACGTCTGTGGGTGTGAAGATAGAGGAGGAGGATCGTTGTATGCTTTTTTTATGCTCCTTACTTGATACTTGGGACCATTGGGTAATGGCTATTGGAAGTACAAAAACTATTTTCAAGATGGAATACGTGGTTTCCTCGCCGTTGTTAGAAGAAATGTGGAGGAAGTCTTCTAAGATGGCCAAGGATGCTCTTGTTGTTATGGGTAAATCAAAGGAGAGAGGCAAGAAGAAAGCCAAGAAGTCTAAATCCAAATTTGAAGGGATATCAAAGTCTCCTAGTAAGAATTCCAAGGTGAAATGATGGAACTGTGGGCAAACTGGACATATCCAAAAGGATTGTAAGGAGGAGGAAAAGAGGAAAAAGAATAACTCTTCGAACAATGACTCTTCTCAGAGTGATGTAGATGGCTTCATTGCAGCCTTGGTGACTCAGGCATCTGGTGATGTCTGGCTGATTGACTTAGGTGTATCTTTTCACATGACATCTCACAGAGATTGGATCACTAAGTATGAAAAGTATGCTGGTGGAAAGGTGTACCTAGAAAGTGACTTAACTCTGGAAATTGTTGGTCGTGGAAGAGTCAAAATTCAATTCCCTGACGAAAGAATCAAATGGATTGATGGCGTACTGCACATACTAGGTTTGGCTCATAACCTGCTTTCTGTCAATAAGTTGAATGATGTTGGTTTGCAAGTTTCCTTCTTGAGTGGAGGCTATAAAATGACTAGAGGCTCAATGGTGTTGGCTAAGGGTGCACACATAGGCACTCTGTACAAGTTGGATGCATGTCTTGTTCAATGTAACGTCTTTGTAAATTCAAGCAAAGTTGATCATGTAGAGAAGGAGAATGAAGCTCCTCTGGGTGGAAATTCCTTAGAGGTGAAACTCCCAACAGAGAAGACCATGTTGTGGCATCATAGACTTGGTCACATAGGAGAGAAAGGCTTAAAAGCCTTGAATTATAAAAATATTGTTGAAGGGCTTGTTGATTGTAACCTTGAGTTTTATTTTTGTGAACATTGTATTTATGGAAAGCAACATCGTGTTTCATTTTATTTGAGTCCTCATAAATCTTTTGGTATACTAGATTATGTTCATTCTAATGTTTTTGGTCTAGTGAATGTTCCTTCATTATCGAAGTCTAGATATTATGTTTCTTTTATTGATGATTATTCGAGAAGGGAATTCATGTACTTTCTTCAGTGTAAATCAGAAGTGTTCATTCGGTTTAAAGAGTTTAAAAACTTGGATGAAAATCATACTGGAAGGAAAATTAAATGCTTGAGGACAGATAATTTCAGTGAGTTTTTTTCTTCAGATTTTGAAAGGTACTCCAAAGACCATGGGATTAAAAGGCATAAAACTATGCCTTATACTCCACAAAAAAATGGAGTTGTTGAAAGGTTAAATAGGATGCTAATGGAAAGAGTGAGAAGTATGTTGAGCGGGGTTGGTTTGGAGCAGAATTTTTGGGTTGAGGCTATGGCTACAACATGTTACTTGATAAATCATTCACTTTGTTCGACTCTTGTTGAAAAAATGCCTTTGGAAGCATAGTCTGGTAAGAAGCCCTCTCTAAGGCATATTTGTGTCTTTGGATGTGAGGCATATACATATGTCAAATGAGAAAAGATAAAAGTTGGAGAACAAGGTTGTCAAATGTATCTTCATTGGCTATGGCGTTGGTGTGAAAGGATGCAAGATTTGGAATCCTATGTCTGAGAAGGTTTTGTACAGTAGAAGTGTAATATTTCATGAGGTGAAGCCTTCAATAGTTGGCCCACAGTTAGAGACAGATAAAAAGGAAAAGAAGAATGATGTAGTTAAATTCCTTAAACTCCAGATAAAGAGGAAATACAAAGTGTACTTGAAACTAAGGAGAGTTCCAGTAGCTCTGAGATTTCTAAAGAAGAAGAACCATGACCTCAGCCTCAGCCTGTGAGGAGGTCTACACGTGAAAAGCATCAACCTAATAGGTATGGATTTTCTATGTTGGATTCGAACTATGCCTATGCTTTGATTACTAGCACTAATGAGCCTAGGACTTTGAAAGAGGCAATTAATATGTCTGACTCAAATTCTTGGTTGGAAGCCATGAATGAAGAAATGACATCATTGAAAAAGAATGAAACTTGGGATTTGGTACCTTTTCCTGAAGGACGAAAGCCTGTTGGCTATAAATGGGTATTTAAGAAGAAGACTGGTTTGGATGGCAGTGTTGAAAATTATAAAGCTCATTTGGTCATGAAAGATTATTCCCATGTGGAGGGAATTGATTATGGAGAAATATTTTCTCCTGTAGCTAAGCTCACATCTATCAAATTTATTTTGTCACTTGCAACAACGTATGACTTAGAGATCAAGTAGATGGATGTGAAGATAGTGTTTCTTCATGGAGGGCTAGAAGAATAAATTTATATGTCCCAACTTGAGCACTTCGTTGAAAAAGGTAAAGAAATCCTAGTTTGCAAGTTAAATAAATCTTTGTATGGTTTGAAGCAATCGCCTAGAATGTGGTACCAAAAATTTTACACGTTTGTGTTGTCGTTGGGATTTGTGAGATCAAAATCTGATCATTGTGTTTATTAAAGAACTGAAAATGATCAAGTTCTTATTATTGCCCTATATGTTGATGCCATTTTGTTCATAGGAAATAGTAAGACTATGATTTCTGATCTAAAATCTCAATTGTCTGCAAAGTTTGAAATGAAAGATCTAGGCGTCACAAGGTATATTCTTGGGATGGAAATAAAAAGGGATAAAGAAAGTAAAAATATTTGGCTTAGCCAGAGCAAGTATATTAGTATTGTCCTTGGGAGATTTGATATGATGGATTTCAAGTAGCTAGTTGTTCCAGTGTTGCAGGGAACGAAGCCATTTGTTGAAGACTGTCCAAAGTCTCCTACTAAGATGGAGAACATGTTGCAAGATGGTGTGTCCCTTGGTCTTCCTTGCCGCACAAAGCTTGGGTTTGTGACATGGTCTAACCGCCTCTTTTGGATCTTAACTGACACTTGTATCAAGCATTGATAGGTCGATCTTTTGGCGCAACAGCAAGGCCAACAATTAGTATCAAAGCTGGTCACAGGTTCAAACCCCTCACTTCTACTGGGGGGATTGTTGCAATATGGTGTGTCCCTTGGTCTTCCTTGCAACACAATTCTTGGGTTTGTGACATGGTCTAACCGCCTCTTGTGGATCTTAACTGACGCTTGTATCGGGCATTGATAGGTCGATCTTTTGGTGCAACAACAAGGCCAACAAGACATGACCAGGGTGTCGTATGCAAGTGTTGCTAGAAATTTAATGTAGCAATGGTCTATACTAGGCTAGACATTTCCCAAGTAGTGGGAGTTCTTAGTTGGTTTATGGAAAATTTAGGAAGGTCGCATTGGGATAATGTGAAGAGATTTTTCAGATATTTGAAGGAAACCTCAGAGTTTGCTTTGTGATATCATGGAAACTCGGTTGGATCGTGGAGATCTCTTAGCATTCGTGGGTATGTGGATTCTGATTGGGAAGGGGACATTAACAATAGAAGATCCACCAGTGGATACATCTTCATGTTATTTGGTAGTGTAGTTAGTTGGATGAGTAAGTGGCAGGTTGTAGTTGCTTTATCTACTACTGAGGTAGAGTATATGGCAACAACACACAAAGAATCCGTTTGGCTTAGACGTTTGTGTTCAGATATTAGGTTTAATACAAGGAAGATTACTATCTGTTGTGACAATCAGAGTGTTATTTATTTGGCAAAAAATCCCACTTTCCATGCTAGGATGAAGCACATTGATGTACAGTATCATTTCGTTCATGATATGGTGGAAGATGGAAAGGTTAAACTGGAAAAGGTGAATACTCTGGAGAATTTCGTTGATGCATTGAAAAATTCTGTGAGCACAGACAAGTATAGGCGGTTTGCTTGTTCAATGGGCCTTGGGGCCTATGACCTTCAATAACTTCGAGTTTAGAGGAAGCTAGTAAGTCTTCGTCAAGTGGGAGCTTGTTGGAAAATGTGCCTCAACTTTTTGGCTTGAACCTCTAATAAAGACTTGGTGTTTTCCCCCTTTATTGGCCTTCATTATCATCCTATCATCAAAATCTTGAACCTAGAAATCTAAGTCGCGGGGTTCTTAAAGTTTATAACTGGGCGACATCAAGCTGTTCACGGGATCATTGGATTTCCAAACTTTGGAACCCATGTTGCGGGGTTTGAAAGTTCCATAACTTCCCAACTTGGCAGTCCCTTTCTTGTTGTCGTGGGTTTCAGGAATATCCTAACCTCTGACTGGAGGTTGTGAAGTTAAGATTTCTCCCGACTTGGCGACATGACCGATGGATGGTGGGACCGGTCTATGTGGATGGTGACATCACTCATACGACAGTGACATGGATGTTGTGTGGATAGTGGGGACCACATAGGTTGAGCCAATAAATTGGTACAATAGTCAAAGCGATGGATGAGTGATGTGTCGACACATGGCATGAATTCATTCGTTGATTATACATCGTCGTTGTGAATCAATGCTCATTGGACCAAAAGTTGTATTTCCAGATATTGATATATTTGCATTAAATGCATGATCTGACTCAGGGGTTGACAAAGATCAAATATGGTAACATTCTCTACTGCCGAATTTATTGTTGGGTGACTCGATGTGTGCTAGATGGCAATGTGTGTGGCCCGAGATGAAGGAATCTTGTTGGTGGAGATAATGAAATTAATGAAAACCTAATGGTGGTTGAGTTGTTTTACATTGTATGCTTTTATGAGCATTGGAACAATGAGAGGCAAACTGAAGTTTGTGAGTGAGGTTGACCAAGGGGATTGTATTTTTTGTTGTGAGTTAACATCTAAGAGTGAATTCTGTAACTTTGTATGTAATATTTTTACTGTAATACAAAGTGACTTTACTTGGTGTGTGGGTTTTTCTCCTGTAAGGGTTTTCCCACGTAAATCTAGTGTTATCTCTGTGTGTGATATTTTTTCGCTTCTTTGTATGTGCATCTCAATGTATGTAACTTGTTAAAATGAATGTTTTTTCTACACTTCTTTCCTAAGGATTTTGCATTAGGAAGGTGTTTATGCACCGTCGCTTTCCTTACATCAAATCCCACCACAAATAAATTTAAAAAGGAGTGTCATAAGTAAGGAGGACCCATTCACTATTAGAGTTATCATGTATTAGAGAATAATTAATTACTTTAATTAATTATTCTTTTAATTCTCATGCACTTAAGCTAAACTTAGGTTTTCTTTATTAGTTAACTCAATGCTTTATTCATGTTAACTATAGAGCTAATATTGGATTAATTCGTCTCATCACACAAGATGTTGACACTTGTCATGATCTAATCCCTTTATCATTAGGTTGCTCTTATAAAGCATTCATTCTCTCTTGTAATTGTATACACTCAAAATTGGTCTGGAAAATATTAATTAAATATTGATTTATTTAATTAATGAAATCTTTATTCGTCTACTATATAAATAAATTACAAATTTATTTACATAGTTCATATTTTCCTAATTCCTCTATTCTAATTCACCCTCTTCATGATTTAATTAAAATAAACAAATTAAAATAATTTTTTTTATTCTAATTAATTCCCTCTCATTAAATTTGAATTTTCAAATTCTAATTTGTCACATTTCTACATACTTTTCTAAGTACCTTCCACCTCACCCTCCAACTCACCATGTGTCACATGAAAATAATTATCTTTATTTTCTAAATTGGATATTTACTCTCAACAAATTTAACAACCTTCAAGACACGTGGCTTCATCCTCCAATTGATTCCTTCCTACACTTGGCAAATTGGTTTTACTAAAGGGAACCATTGCCTTGTTTTCTCCATCCTTCTCATTCTTCACTGCTGATTTCTCTAGATCAAATCTCAATTGTTCATGGCTGCCAACTCACCCAATGCCTTGGAAACATCTATAAATTGAGGCCCATTTACAACTTTTCAAAAAGGAGCATTTGCATAATATTACTCTGCAAAAATTCATCCATGTTTTAAGAGCTTAGTGTGCATTTTTAGTTTAGCAATTAGAGTAGTTTGTCTATTTGATTTGAATCATGGCTCCTTTAGATTTTTCTTAGCAACATGTAGATCATTTTCATTTCCTTATGATTAACTTAGTTCTGCATTGTCTTACTTTCACATCACCTTGTATGCAGTTGTCCATTTCACCATATCATTTTATCATTCCTTCTAGCAATCATCCAATTATGTAGATGTAGATTTAGATTTTGCATTGTAGGCAAGTAGGTTACTCGTTTCTTATATGACATCTCAGTGATTTGTGCAAGAATAAGATATGAGAGCATGAATCACTAGGACATTTGAGATTAGAGGAAGATGAGAAGTTTTTAAAGAATTATGTTATTGAATTGTGTATAATCTAGATAGATTCTTTACTATAATAATTCCCATATAAGTGTGTTTTTTTAATTTAATTCATGCATATTTTCTAACACACATAAATTGGCGCCCACTGTGGGGCCTAGCCCCTGTTATTTTAACATTTTCTGGAAGTTTTGTTCTACAGGCTCGGACGTGTAGTTTTCTGGCACAACCGCGTAATTTTCTGGTGCTTACGAAAGACTCTCTAGCGCTTTCACCAACTGTTTCGATGCTTCAAAGTATTTATCTGGTGCTTTCAAGTCATTCTGTGGAACTTTGGCCAAATTTTGTGGGGCTTTCACTTAATTCTATTGTGCCTCAGTTGTTTTGGCGCTTCTGCTTTCTGTTTTGGTACTTTCAATTATTTCTGTAATTTTTCTCGAGAATGAAAACTAATGTTGGCTTTTCTGTTTTGCAGGTTGAATAAAACACTGTCAAAGACCATGTTGAAACTCCAGAACGCTTTCCAAAGATAATCTATGAGAAACTACTAATAAATTTTATGCAGGGGTTGGATTTTATGTCTTTCCGTCTTGCTTAAATTACGAACATAGATTAATTAGCAAGGAATGAACACTATGTTTACTACCTATTTGGAAGGGTAGGCATATGCTCTCCCCTTAACTGGGTGACCAAAAATCCAGACCCGTTCTTTGTTAATCTGCGAGTGTGAGTAGGGTATACAACGAGGGTTCTCTCTTTATTCATGCAGAATAAAGAGGATCAAACTACGAGTATACTCTCTCACTTTTTTTTATCCTAGAGGGCATTCCGTGGGGAAAAAATACTCACCCAAGGGAACGACTCAACCGGTAACACTCTAAAGCCAAGATTATTTCCAGCTGGGATATAAATGTGGATATTGGAGTAAACGCCAATATCACACAGTTGTCTCTGACAAGAAGGGAAGAAATGGTCTCTCACCTCGATGGGTCAACTCCTACAAACGGAAAGTAGCTACTAGAACCCTTGTTATAGAATTGGCCAAATCCTTTATCTATTATCTTGGTACAGCAACAATCATTGTGAAGGCATCCACATTCTCATAGTCTTTGGTAGAGATGA
>VDFB02339491.1:0-14552 GCA_007258455.2 Sequoia sempervirens | reverse complement strand
TTATCTTCTAATTACTGATTAATTAAGCCTAATCATTTTCCAAGGAATTTTTAATTCCTTTTTATTCTTCCTAGATTCTCCTCTTTTATATGTGAATTATTAATTCACATTCCATCCTTCCAAGGCTTCTAGAACCTTGGACTTGTCACAATCTCCCCATGTGACCAACCTTGGACTTGTCACAATCTCCACATGTGACCAAGTCCCACCTTTTTGGAGAGCCCACCTTTTATCCTCTAGATCCCTCCTAGGAATGTGACCAACCATTTTTCCTTCTCCCATGTAGATTTTTGAGGAATTCCAAAATTCCTCAAATGTCTCTTTCACTCCCACTTGGGGACAAGAAATCCTTTTTTGTGGAAATCTCCTCACTCCCCAAGGTGCATGTCCTTTTCCACCTCATGTACCCTCTTGACACCTCATCTCCATCTCATATCCCCTTGTCCACTTCACCCTCCACATGTCAAGATGTGAGGGCTTGTGGGTTTTCAACCCACCATAGCCCTTCATCTTGGCCTTGTTGGATGCTTCTTGACCATTGAATTCTCTAGAGAATTCAAATTTTCCTATAAATACCCCTCCTCAAGGGCATTTTCAACACTTTTGATTTGAGCAACTACATGCTGCCAATTTGAATCATCAATCCTCTACCATCATCTAGCCATCTTTTTAATCATTTGCACCTCTAATCTTGCATTTATCCATTCAATCAATCATCTAAGGAGCACACAAAATCATTCCAAGCAAGGGCCAATCAAGGAGAAATCAACAGCAAGGAAGGTGAAATCGTTTGTGTCTTATTCTGTCCATTTTCCTTATTATTTATCACTCTTTTGGCTAATCTTGAGGTGTCCTTGGTCTTTTGTTATTCACATTTCTTAGTTATTTTGCACATTTAGAGCGTGATAAATCCCAAGGTATCACAATTTCATTTTGAAAATAGATTGATTTTATACTTGGATTGTGTACAAGAGGGTCTTTAGCCTTGCACTGCTTATTCACTATTATGATTGGGATTTGTGTGCAAGATGGTCTATGCCTCACTCTATGTGTGTGTTCATGTGGTTTTGTAATTTGTACAAGATGGCTTTACCCTATTTGATGTGTTGGGTCTCTAGTTGCTAGTAGGGGGAGTGGCTCTCAATGGGGGCCGAAACCCAAAGTGGTTGACCAGGATAACCCATTGGGAGTTTCTTAATCCAGTGATAACCTAAATAATGTATTAAGGGGTTGGGTAGATTTCACATTAATCAAGATAATTTTTCCTCACTCATGGCTCAAGTGCTTGTTTAGGCTTGGGATGAGATGGGAAGGCTCGAATGGCAAGATAAACTACCTTGTCCTCATGAAATGTAACAACCCGCTATGCAAGCCCGAAGGGTAAGAGCCAAAAGGGGACAAAATAATTTTTTTTTTTGATAACATAAAGAATAACATACACATAAAGCAGTTGCCAAAACGATATAACGACAACATACGAGGTCAAGCATAGTCGTACGCACAACCCAAAGGAGAGGACTAATCCACTCTCCAGAGAAAAACCAAACATGAGCAATTAAGATAGCTCAAGAACCTTTGCTCTGGAACCCCCAGCTCAGGAACATCCTAGACATGCATAAATTCTCATCACACTAGAGAAGGATAACAAGGATACTAAATTCATTTTAAAACCCAAATGAGATTCTTATATTCATGCATCCATTTTGCAACAATTAGAAAGGAAAAGACAACAATAAACATGTGCTCGACACCCACACCGAGTCACCAAATCTAGTCTAATCAAGCATACCATTATTCTCATTTTATTTGATTGCAACATCCTTCATGAGGAGGGTCCAATAACAATATTACAATTACAAGCTTAGGACTCAAGGTCCTTGAATTATCCATTTATAACCTTTACACTAATAAGAAAGCATGAAGAGAAGGAGACATGAGAGAACAAAAGAAGGAAAAACTTGAAGTAAATCCACCATGCCGAGACCTTCAGTCCCTAACGGTGGTTTGCAACGCCACCCAACCATGTGGTACCCGTAGGTCCACCCCGCCGTGCTCTTGGAGATAGTCACACGACCCAAACACTCAAGCAAGATTCAAGCACAGAGGTATAGGCTTACACACACGCCAATCACAATGAATACACTTCATTCAAGATAAGGTTGGGCAACCCAATTAGGGACAACTAACATATATGTCAAAGCAATTCAATTCACACAAAAAGAAGAGTAATAATCATGCAACTACATAAATAATTTAATGCATTATCACAAAGTAAGAGAACATTCCAGCACATGGAATGCACATGCCACACACGTCACTCATAAGAGAAATCGATGAGATACAAGACATTGCAATTAATATGCCAATCACTCATAAAATGAATTAAATGACATACAAGTCATTCCACACGACATGAATATAGTATTCAAACCCAACACCAAAAGAGGAATGAACATACATCTTTTGGGTGCTACTCAAAATAGGATTTAGATGCTAGAGTGCAAGCATAGGGAGAGTCATAACGTGTGCCCAAATGAATGGCATCAAAGAAACTTGGCATCCTTTCATACAACAAGAATGCACAACTACACAAGTCCCACGCTCCATGAGCAGACATGTCATCCCAACCATCCTTAGCCTATAAGAGCACTGAAGATATGCAGGGGTATCCAATAAGCAATAAATGACCTCCATGACTCACTCTAGTACCTAGTCCTAAGGTTCATCCCATTCCACATAAACAAGGAAATATAGTCAAAACGATAGTGCACTCACAATGGAATTCACATCCAAAAACATAAGGCATTCACACCTCTTATGACACTATTCACATTTTTACATTAAAATAACAAATCAGAAATTTAAACAAGTAAACAGATTTGAAACGATCCCATTCAAAGAATTCATATACCTTTTCTATCATTCCCTATTATAATATGCAATAATATTATCAAAAATCCACTTTTAAACAAAGGTCAAATTTTCACACGTAACTAGGTTCCACCATTGAAGTTTGAAAAAGCTTAAAAATTTCAATGTTTGAAAATGAAAAATGAAGAATACCCTTGTGATCTAAATATACCCAACAACACACTTTTAACATAAAAACACCAATTTGTTTCAAATCAATTTTCGCAAATAACCAGGTTTCACCATTAATGGAGCTTGAAAAAGCTTGAATTTTCAAATTTTGAAAATAAAAAAAATAAGAATACCCTTTTGATTTAAATATACCCAACAACACACTTCTAACATAAAAATGCTCATTTGTTTCAAATCAATTTTCGCAAATAACCAGGTTTCACCATTAATGGAGCTTGAAAAAGCTTGAAATTTCAAAATTCAAAAATAAAAAATGGAAGAATACCCTTTTGATCTAAATGTGCCTAATATCACACTTTTAATATAAAAACAACAGTTTGTTTTAAACCAAACCCAATTTTCACAAAAAACCATATTTTCACCATTAATAGAGCTTGAAAAAGCTTAAAATTTTAAAATTCAAAATTCAAAAATGTAAGAGTACCCTTTTGATCTAAATGTGCCCAACAACACACTTTTAACATAAAAACAACATTTTTTGCTTCCAATTAAAATTTTGGCATGACAACCCCATATTTGGGAAAATTCTCAAGATTTTCATAAAATAATTTCTACACTATCAATTTGATCCAAATAAAATTCATAGAATGATTCTAGCATACTACCAATGCATTTAGAATCATTTAAACTCTTTAATATCAAGTAAATAGGAATAAATTAACAAATACCTCAATTCCCAAGCAAGAAATTCATGTGAGAAGAAGTTTGCACACAAGTCACGAAAGCACACGAAATTGCAGCCATCATTTCTTTTCCCCATTCCTATCCAAATGCAACTGATCTCATGAAACTTCATGCCCAATTGCTCCCACAATGAACAAATCAAATTTTCAACAAAAACTCGTTTTTTTTTTTTCCTCACATTTTTCCCCCAAAATATGCTACTCTCAAAATGAATTCTATTTTCCCTTTTTAAACTCTTTCTTTTTTCTTTTTTTTTTCATTTTTTGAAAAACCATTTTAAAATTATCTTTTATCATATACTAACTTATATCATTTCTTTCTCTTCCCAAAATATAATATCAAATATTCAATTTATAACATAAATCAACATTCAACATTATAATCATGATTTAGGTCTTTATAAGCACAACTTAAAATTAAATAATAAAATAATGCTTAGAATTTTCTAAATGAATTTAATCACACAAGCCATGCAATTACGGTCAAACAAAATACGCATAAGCCCAATTATCCCTTTTAAATATTAAATTCCCCCATTTAATCATAAAATGCATTTCCTATATTAAAATTTATGGAAATATGCAATTTAACTCAAAAGCTCAGACACTCTTCACAGGCCGACCACATAAGGGATTAAGGTTTTCTGGAATGTGACTAATCATGGTATTTGGGGTTTGCACTAATTAATCAAAGACAGATCATACCCAACTGGGTACGACGATAAGGGTTTAGGTCAAGGGTTGGCCAATGTGCTATCTCCTGTTAACCATCGTCAGGGAAGGTATGCTCAGACCTGTGAAGCCAGGTGGAGTCGATACCTGGTACTTGTAACCTACACACAATGGTGTACCTGTGCATATACATATATACATATATTCGAAGCAACATCAATCATCAAGAAGAGGGTCATGATATCGTAAGCCTCTCGGATACGAGTGTTACGACATCGTCCATTTCTTGTCCATAATTATACAAAAGAAATGATAACAATATATAACATATAAGCATGTAATCTATAATTATAACTAATCTTGATAACATTTCCCATAATCATCAATGTCCAATCTCATTATAACAACATTTAATAGTTAAAATACCAAATCAAAATCAAAGTGTTATCTTACCAACCTGGATTTAGAGAGGTGTTACATAAAAGGTATGTTGATTTTGCATGAGTTTGTATGGGGGTCGAGGATCGATAAAGGTTGCCATGATAACCCAGGATGGGGGTCGAGGCCTAGGAAGATCTGCTAGGATAGCCCATATCAAGCTATGCAATGACACTCCTCCCTAATGCAGCCTAGAATTCCCTAGTCATGTGATCCCCTTTTTTGTGTGCATGCCTCTGGAAGTGATGTCTTTGTTATGTGATGTTCATGTTGTATTGTGTTATGTTGGAGCCATGTTAGTACTTTTGTGTTAGTCTTTTGTCTTCTTGACTGTTTTGTAGTGGGACCTTATTGTTATCTCTTAGCACGAGGGGTGGACCTTAGGGTTCCACATGGTTGGGTGGATTGTGTTTTTTCCTCCATTAGGTTTCCCTTGTTGTTGTTCGTGAGCGTGGAGGTTGTACCTCATGATAGGCAGATTCTAGATCTTGTACCAATTCAAAAGACAATTGCTTATGTCATGTATTGAACCTATATATCATTTGTATCATGTAATGTAATCTTGATGTATTCTTCCCATTGTATTAAGGGAAGCATTGATGTAAGCTTCTAACAATGTAATGTACTCCCATGTAATGGAAAATGTATATGTACATGTTGGTTCTTATTATATGATCTTTAATGATGATGTATCTGATGTTATAATATGGACATGTATGTGTTTATTCATTTAATACAATGGATTTAAAATGAACTCTTGTAGATAGTTAATCCACGATGTATGTTTAGATATTTTTAAGTAGGTTTGTTTGCGATGCAGTCATTGGACCTTAGATGACATAGTTTAGCTTATATGTTATGTTTCGATATGATTTACATTTCTTGTTATTGCACTTTAAAAAAAATGTGTCATTATTGTAGTTAGATGTGTTGTCCTCTGGGGTTCTTTGGCAGAGTGTTACACTCAAGATTGCTAGATATTTTTAGCCACAAAAGTCCTCAATGTGAGTCACATCCTTCATGGTGAGAAGATTTTGAAAGCTAATCCCTTTCCAAGCAAACTAATTAACTAGATAAAGAGGAAATGCAATTCCAAATAAGAACCTTTTAGGATTCATTTCTAGTGAGAGCATGAATGATTCATTTGACACAAAGATCCAACCCTTTCTACTAGGTGGATATGAGCCCCAACCCTCTAGACTCACAAGGGAGACAACGAAAATCCTAGGAAACTCAGTGAAAACCCTTGTGGTTGTTGGAAGGATCCCAAGGAAATTTGTAGAGAAACTTCTCCAATTTCAAGTAGGAGGCTTTCAAAGGGGGCTAACAAGAGGAATCATAGACATGAGCGGTGGCAGGTATTTTTGAGAAAACTTGAAATTTCCTTACTAGGGAAAGGGGCTTCATGATTCAATAAGTGACCTTCTTTTCAATTTTGGAAATGATTGCATGCCATAAGGCCACTTGAGAAGCCTAGAAACAAACTTGGGGATGCCCAGAAATCTAAAGATTTCACTATGACCGATTCACTTCCAACCAAAATATTGAAGCCAAGTAAGCATAGGAAGGATTTATTAATGGTAACATTCATTCTTGTGACATTGAATGGTTGAACCAAAGGCCTAACAAAAAACTTGTAGACACTGGAGGGAATTCTTGATATTTTATGGATATTATTTTAAATTTTACATGGATCTAGTCATTGCCTTGCAAGGTAATTGTACATTTTATTAACATTTAGCTGGAAGGAAGGTCATTTTCATTTCAAAAAAATATATTTATCTTCCTTAAAGATGGCAGTTATTAAAGAGTAAAAAGAGGCAATAGAGAAGTTGAGTGTAGGGCTAGTTGTACTAAGAAGATATTCTTTAACTAGTTCAAAGAGAATGTAGAGAGGTGTACAATTTTTTAAGCATAGAAGTAGAATAGAGGTGTTAGAATCTATGTGTAGCTAGGACAATGCCAAGTTAGCCATTATCAATAATATACCTTTATGCAATAGCATTGAATAGTGATGAGATGTTAGTTGCATGCATTTTCTAGAATTTTTTGTGCTTGATTGAGTTTTCTTCAAACAAATATTATCGCTATATGTCATTTCCTTATTTATTTATACAAATTTAATTTGTGTTATTTCAAATATTAATCTTGTTACAAATTATTTAATTGTTGGACAATTCTCTATTTACAAAAATTAGGAGTAAAGTTATCCTAGATATCTGATGTTGATGATGAGAGGTTTGAGAATTACATAAATATTATTATATTTAGAGCTAATTTCATTAATATTTTCTACTTTGATCACATTATTTTCTAGTGAATTACCTTTTTTTCCTTTCCCTTAAATTCATCTCTATACATGTCAACTAACATTATAATACAGAGGATGGAGATGGCGTTGAGCGGGAAGGAGCGAGGCAACTCCATTTTGAATTTTTCTGGAGGTACGGGCGAAGGAGAGGAGGATTTGGGGGACTTAGAGGATAGAGATGTTGACTGGGAGATCACTTTTTGCATTTAGGACAGGTTTGTTGAGCAGGCCTCTCTTCCTTGCAATGGAATTTGTTGCCTATTCTTTTCATTTAATGTGTTTGGGAAGCATGCAGTGTGGCCTAATCCTTGCCTTTTCTATTTCACTGGGGGTGCTGCTTTGGCCTATGTTGTTGGCTTGGCTCTTCATGCCTTGTCGTGGAATCTTGTTTTCTACCTGCCTGCTACCTATGATGGCTTACCCTTGTTGTTGGTGGTTGTGGGTGTGCATGCCTTTGAGTTGGCTCTTGCGGTGGTCTACAATTTTGTGGTCGTTGTCTCTATTTTGCTGCTTGTGGAGGTGCTTCTCAGTGTTGGTGTTGTGTCTTCAGTGGCTTGTGTGGGGGTTTGAGTTTCAGAGAAGCTACCCCCCTGTTCCCTTGCTTCTGGGTTGCTTCTTGCAGCTCAGGTGTCTCTCTAGGTTGGTTGTGGTCGGCAATTGGTTGTCTAGTTCTCTCTTTTCACCCCTTTACTTATTTTTTTCCTATTTGTGGGGGTTGTGTGTGTTTGGTGCCTAGTGTTGTTGGTGATTGGGGGTGTTTCTAAGGCATTACTTCTTTGTGCTTCTCCCTTGCTGCATCTATTGGCCTCCTTTAATGGTTTAATAACTAAGCCCTTAGAGTTGTGACTTAGAGATTGGACATCTACACTAAGTAGCTATCTTACTCATCATGAAGGTGAATTTCATTATCAACCCAGGGACGTAACTTGAAATGGATCAACACTATATGTGCACTAGGATTCCATTGTAATCATCCATAAACTAGGAAAGAAACAATATTGGAAATAAATCAACTTAAACACCGATTATGAATCAACAACTACACTAAGCATTAACAACTAGACTGGAAATGAAAGATAGAAATGGAAATCTCAACAAACAGAAAGGAAACTACTATGTCTACCTTAGTTGCAGGAATAGTCACAAACAAAATTTCAGTGGCTGCAGGAACATACAGTTGGTGAAACTGAAACTAATAACTGAACAAAAAATAACTTTTAAACTAAATAGGTGGAATTCTCTCCAAGTGGCCCCCCTTGAGTGAGTCTCCCTGAAGCTAACTCAAATGCAGCAACTCATAATATCATATTATTTCTTGAAAACATGATTATAACATCTCAACGATATGATTGTATTACTAAAACTGGAAAATGCAAGTACAATCTTAGAACATCCAACCTTGTGAAAAGGGGCATCTAACCATTATTTATAGAGAGAAAAACTACTAATCAACCCTAACTACCTAGGCAATCAACTCCATCAAAATAGGAGGATGCCACTTATTGAAAACATAGAAAAGAGAGGGAGGAAGTTATGCATGTGCCAAATTTGGTCAAAGCAGACTTGCCCCAATGAAAATCCAACACAACACACTCCCTAGATTCGCTCAACAAAAAAATATGACCATTAAAAAGGTAGTTGTACAATATTTTATTCAAACTAGGAATTTCCCTCCATTGAGAGTTTTCCCTCCTTTGACCTCTTAATGATCATCTTCTTAACTCTCTTGGCAACCGACTAGTTGGCAGGAGTTTCTTCCACATGGCAGGCTTCATTGACATCAACATCTTAATGTAAACCTGCATAATGACATTAGCACACACAAACAATTGCATATCCAAAATTACCTCAAAGTAACATCCATTCAATCCACATGTAAAATTAACATAGATAATTCACATAACATGTTAATGTCATTAAAACTCAAAAGGATAAACTTATGCCCAAGGTTTATGGTTTTAAGGAAATAACATGAAAAATGTTAATCAACCAAGTGCCAAAGTCTATGATAACAACAAAAAATATATAATAGACCCTATCAAAATTGAGCCATTAATTAGACTCATCATTCCCCCCAACCTAATGTTTTGCTGGTCCTCCAGCAGAGGGAGCAATATTCTTCTGCCTAGTCAATTCTCTGAAATCACCAACTGCCAACTATCCCACATCGGTCTATGCAGTGTTTGAATTGGGATCCCAATAGAATCCTTTCTTGTTCTTCAATTTGTTCCATCTTTTCCTTTCTGCAGCTATGTCATACCGATAGTACCTATAATCTGGCATATCCACAATAAAGTAGGTGGTTGAAATGTTAATGGAAGCCAAAACTTTTTCCTCAACCTTCCAATTTGTATGTATCTGTCAACTCGTTTGCATGTTGCAACATAATTTTGTAAAGAGTGGGGTTCATCTTGTTTCAACTCATCAGTCAAAATGTTCCACCTTTGTGATAAGTATCCCATTACCGATTTCCCTGTAGTTTCAGCTATCTTCTCATATTCTTTGTAGGCTTCTTCTCTAACAGGCATAATCCTCCTGTTGTAGCTTGGGTGATAAATAATTCTATGCCATGTTTGGAAAATGTTTGCAGGGATACTAGATTCAGCTCTAAGAGGAAAGGGAGTATGAAATTCTCTTTCCCTGTAAGTTCTAATCTGTTGTCCCCAACTAATTTCATTCTGAATCCAAGACATAAATGCCCTCAAATGGAGATCTCCAATGTACAGTAATGGGTTTCAATCATAACCATTATTCACAACATAATTATGCAGGTATAGTTCACACAACAAATTTTTAACTTCAGGAGGGGAAAACTGGTAGGCCTAGAAAAATTCATGAGGAGTTTCAATAGAAGGATTCAAACCTGAAATAATCCTTGATAGTTGAAAGGAAATATTTCTCTCCTTCAAATGTAGGGTATACACTCTAGGAGGAGTTCTACATGCCAACATTTGAGGTACTAAAGCTACCAAATTATCCACCTTTTCTTTCAAGGCAGCAATCTCTGCATTCTTTTCTTCAATTTCTGTATTTTTCTTTTTAATCTCATCATGTAGCTTGCATTTTTCCTTTTTTCATTCCTCCCCTTTTCTTTGCATCACACTCCATAGGTTCAAAGCTACATCATTCCATGAAAAAGCAAGAGGTTTATGTGTTCCTACCAAAATCTTTCTTTTTACTGATTCTTGTTGTTCAAATAACACTAGTTATAGTGATTCTAGTTGTTCATCCTGCTCTGGCTATAGGAGTTCTTGATTCACATCTTGCTCTTCATTCTCAACCTGTTCTGCAATAGCAGCAAGCTTTGCTAATCTTATATTTGATTGTTCTTCAAAAATATCTTTTTCTTCAACATTTACCTGCCCCATTGGGGCTTTTGTCCCTTCCCCAGATGTTTTTCTAAGCCTAGGGCTTCTCTTTGGAGGTATACCAATGGATAACCTAACTGGCTTTTATTTCTTATGAAGGATTTTATGTTTTTCTTCAACTAAAGGAAGAATAGTGTCATCAGCCTTTTGTTTCCTAGGGCTTGGCATCACTTTTTCTGTCATTTGCTTCTTGGTCTTCCCCTTTCTCATTTGTGCCTCCTCTCTCCTAAGGGCAGCCCTAGTTAGAAATGGGGTTTTGGGAGCAACATTATCATCAAATTCTAAAGATGAACTTTCCTCATCTGAATACTCTGACTCAGAATAACCAATTTCTATAGCTTGTTCAGTTGCAGGAAGGTTTGAACTAGGGTTTGCACCGGAGGTTGAAGCTCTAGGAGTGGTTTCAACAACCCTCTCTCCCCTACTAACCCTACGATGTTGAGAGTGAGCTCTAGGACGTACATTTTCTGGTCTAAATTGATCAATGTTTACAAGTTCCTCCCACGTCATATCAGGCACCTCTTGCAAAGATTTCTCTACTAACAATTTTATTAAACAATAGTGAGAGACAAAATTATCACTACCTTTTTGTGTTTCAGCCACCATGATTTCCAGGAGGTGATACAACGCATTGGGCATGTTCCTTCTTCTTCCATGCCTCATATGGTTCAGGAGCTTGAAGTGCAAAGAATGGAGGCATGACTGGCAGCCCTCACAAGTAATATACTTGACAATGTGGATGGCTACTTGTTTCCATAGCTCTGGTAGAGAAGTTCTCTTCATACCTTGCTTATCTACAACCAATGGAGGGTCACTGGGTTCAGTAAATTCAGCCCTAGTTGACCTTGCATCTCTGGTAGTAGGGTATGGTTTTCCATCGGCAGGTAAACCCATTACCTCTACAATTCTACCTTAGTAGCGATCACCTCTAACCCTTTTACCATTGCCTTCGCCTCAAAAAGTGTCTATGCAAATTCTAGTGCAATTTCCTCATTCTAGCTGTCAAGTTTCAAGAAATAATCCAGCCATCCACAATTCTTGAACTTGGCCAGGGAAAGTGCATCTTGCAGTAACACATCATGAACCGTGGGTTCATTCCTAATCAGGCCTCCCATTTTTTTAGCTTCCCGCAATCAAACAAGCACTTTTGTGAAATTTCCTTTCCTACAATCCTTCTTTGAAAACCCAATTTCTTCTTCTTGCAACTCTTTTGAAGTCCTAAAGCCAATGTCATACAAAATTTACCTTTTTGGTGACTTAAGAATATGACTAAGGCAATAAGGAATCATAAATGAAGGGTATCATCAAGAAAAATGGTGTTGGTTCAGTTTCCTATCACACATGCAAGCCGTCATTTCAACATTTCATTCAAATTGGCTTATTTCAAATTTGCTGACATGGATGAAACATGGACTTGTGATTTGACAGTTCCCCCCAACCTAAATTAGAGCATGTGTCTGCACAAGCTGGGTGGTAATTATGATTTGACAGGGCATGGCACGATTATATGCTATGCAAAATATCCACATTAATTTATAGTAATTAAATAAATGCACTAAATATAATTAAGATATAACAAATTGTCATGCACATAATTGAAAACGTGGAGTATCTTTTGCAAGGATTGTGGAGAAAGTATTGATTACCTTTAAAAAGTACAGTTGAGCAATTAATGTGATGGTGATGGAATGAAGTGATGGTGGAGTTATGGAAGAGAGAAAATGGAGAATGATGGGCAGATGAATTTATTGGTGAAGAAGTGGATTCCCATAAAATTGGAAATCTTTATTATGAAGTGATTGCATGCGTATTTGGATTAATCAGAAGGAGGGACACTAGGTTTGCTTCCTTCGGCTACAGGAAGTTCGAAGGTTTGGTGTTGAATAAATTGTTACATGAATTCTTCTTTGGAAGCTGGTTTATGATATAACCTTAGTCGATGACCGTTGACCAAGACTTTGAATCTAACAGGGTCAATGGTTGTGAGTTGTACAACACCATTTGGGAAGAATTTTGCAACTTCATACGGTCCCAACCACCTTGTCTACAATTTTCCTGCATTATCCTAATACCTAGATTCATAAAGGAGTTCCCAGTCACCTAGCTAGAACTACTTTTCCTTTATGTATCTATCATTCCATTTGACCCTTTGATTTTGCACTACCTCAGTATGATATAGGGTTTTCTTTCTCATCTCATCCAAAACATTCAGCTGCATGATTCTATCCTTTTCTGCTTTGAATATGTCTATCCCAAGATCTGGTGCAGTCCTAAGACTTTTATGTTCAAACTCAATAGGCATCATGGTTGTCTTCCCATACAGTAATTCAAAAGGAGTGAAACCTGTGGTTGTTTTCCAGGTGGTTCTGTGAGGCTATACAACTTCTAGCAATCTGCTTTCCCAATCCTTCCTATGAATTGCCACTATTTTTGTCAAAATAGCCTCTATTTCTCTATTTGTCACCTCAACCTGGCCATTGGCCTGAGGGTGATAGGGGTAGATTTCATGTGCCTCACATTATATTCATTGACCAGTTTTGTGACAAGGGTTGATGTAAATTGAGCCCCTTGATCAGTCACTATCTCCCTTGGAACCCCATAACGAGTGAAGATTTCCTTATAAAGAAATTATGCAACCTTATTATCTTTGGCATGTTTCATAGCTTTAACCTCCACCCACTCGGTCACATAGTCAGTGCAAACCAAGATGTAGGATTTGCCATTTGATGGAGGATCAATGGGGCCTACAAAATCAAGTCCCCATTTATCAAATGGAGTGATGACTACCTGGGGATAAAGAGGCATCTCATCAGATTTGGTTGGTCGGCCCATCCTCTAACATCTATGGCACTTCCTAGTATACTTTCCTGCATCCTTATGAAGTGTGGGCCAGTAATATCTTGTATTAAGAATTTTCATTGTTATCCTCTTGGCTGCAAAGTGCCCTCCACAGGGTTCATTGTGACATGCATGTAGTATATCATATGTCTCATCTTCCCTTACACATCTCCCCATTACATGATCTAGTCCAGTGTAGAATAAACATCCTACAATCCATGAGAAAGGAAAAGTTTTATCAATGAGCACTCTTCTCTCTTTTAGAGAGAAATGAGGAACTCTCCCTATAACTAGATAATTGGCCATATCAGCATACCAAGGTGTATGCACACTGATGGAAAACAAATGTTCATCAGGGAAAGAGTCATCAATTACTTGAGTGTCCTCTGATGTAGTCAATCTAGAGAGAAAGTCTGCTACAACATTTTATTTTCCTAGATTGTCAACAATGGTGATGTCAAATTCATGCATCAACAACAACAATCTTACTAGCCTTCCTGGAATCAAGGGCTTATTCATGAGGTATCTTATGGTTGCATGGTTTGTATGAACAAATATCTGATATCCTATTATGTAGTGCCTGAATTTTTTAAGGGCATAAATGACTGTCAGCATCTCTTTCTCTGTCACTATGTAATTGAACTCAGCCCCTTAGAGGTTTTTGCTGAAAAAATAGATTGCATTCTCAATTGATCCTTCTTTTTGTCCCAAAATAGCTCCTATAGAATAGTATGATATATCTGTATGAATATGAAAAGGAAGCTCCCAATTAGGGCCTTTGAGTACAGGAGCATGGGTTAAAGCTGCTTTCAATTTAGAGAATGCTTTGTCATAGTCCTCTATCCACTAGAACTCAACATCTTTAGTTATAAGATTGTACAGTGGTGCTGCCATTTTACTGAAATCCTTGATGAAACACATATGGTACCCTACATGTCCCAAGAAACTTCTAACATCTTTTTGCTTTGCAGGAATAGGCAGATTGGTAATCACCTCAATCTTGGCAGGATCTACTTGAATTCCTTTGTGAGAGAATGAAAAATTATGGTCTTCACATCTCTGTAAAACCTTCCTTAGATTCTCTAGTGTTTCTGCAAAATCAACACCATAGGTAGTAAAATCATCTATATAGATCTCCAT
>VDFB02339489.1:0-39705 GCA_007258455.2 Sequoia sempervirens | reverse complement strand
ATTTTCTAATCATAAGTATAAGGTTATGTTGGTCTAGTTTAATGGGTTTATTATCTATATATGTATATGAAGATGTAGGTTGTATTAGGGTCAGAGAGTTAATAGAATGTTCTTGAAGAGATTAAAACTATTGTATTAGATAATGATTGGATGGTTTATGGTAGATGGTAATATATAGGAAATATGTGAAAATAATGTTGTAATAAAAGGAGTATTTCCCTTATGGTTAATGAACTTGTTGAATATGTTAGTTACGTAGTTTTGTTTTAATATTTCATGGGTCACGAATGTACTCACGATCATGTTTCATTGATTGTTGGTGCCTTGTTATTTGGTTGTAATGCTTAAAAATTTCTATCATTGTATAAGTAATTGATTAGTGGAAGTGTGAAGATTTTGGTTGGTTGTTGGTGTTGAATTATTGGATTGGTTTTCAAGTTGAGATGTGCTCAGTTGACTGCTATAGTTGTCATGATTATTACTTTTATTCTACACTTGTTGTTTTGCAATCATGAAAGTTGTTTAGTCATTTTGTGAGTACTCCTTTTGTGTTATTTCTGATTGAGGAGACTTTATGCAATGACTTTCTTTTAGTCATATTTTGAGATGATTGGGCACTTGAAATTTTAAATTACCTTCAATGGGAGTGTTGTTTGAATTGTTGATACTGCTAAGGCAATTGGTTCTTGGTGATTGTTGTTGAAACCTTCAAGTTCTACCTTTTAGTGTTGCATACATGCCCCATGGCAACTTGATTGATGATTATGAAAGATTCCCTTGATATTTATTGTTGGTTGATATTGTGATTTCATTTGAAGGATTTGGATCATATTGTTGTTGGTACCTCTTATGGTTATTTAGTGTTGAACTATAATATTGGCATTTGGTTTTGTTGGAATTTTCATTATTTGTTTGTGGCTATGTGATGGAAATGTTATGGGTTGTTATCTTATATTTTTGTTATCCTTGCTGTGGAGTTTGGTTTGCTATTGGTCCATTTGATTGTGTTGGTTAAGGAATGGGGATCCTTCTTGTCAAATCCTAGCATGGGGGGTGGGCCTTCGGGTCCACGCGGTCAGGTGGAACATGCTATGCACCCCATTGGGTTCCCAGGTTGTGTTCACGATGCAGAAGTGGATGTAAAGTTCCAGAGCTTCACTCAGTTGAAGACTATTCCTCATTTTGTACCTTATTCTTCATTAAAGTATCATCCATGTACTTGATGTACTTTTCCCATTGATATAAGGGAAGCATTATGTAATGTACCATTATATCCTTGTTATGTTTTATTTGTGGAAATATTCTCCACTATTGTATTATGGAATTGTGAATTGAATTGTTATAAAATGATGTATCATTTTCCTCTCTTTTGATCAATAATGGTTGTATGTTATCTTTTTGTAAATTTCCTTCATTTTTTATCATTATGGTATTAGTTTTAGGATTGTGTGATGTCATCTCATGTACCCCAGAGGACATAATGGTCATTGCGATTGTATAATTTCCTTATATATAATATATGTTCATGTGCATCTTGTGTAATGTTCTTCATTCAAAAAACAAATTATTTTGGTTTTATTGTGAGTTATTGTTATCCTTTGGAGTTCGTACGGCGGGGCGTTACATCACGAAGGGCCAAAAGCAAAGGGGCACTACATATAATCAGTTATTATTTAGATAAAAAACTATCAAATCCTAGTATTAAATCAAATCATAAACAACTCATATTTATTCATTGTTTACATATTAACAATATCATCACATTTTCCAAATAGAAAATAACATAGATAACTCCCAATCTTCATATTATTATGAATAAATAACAAATTTAATTTCTTGATCTCTTCCATATTACAAAATTGACTATATTATAGTGAAATTGGTCTACAATATCAACAATTACAACAAAAATAAGCTCTCATATTCATACCAACAACACTATCGTATTAGACCAATGCAATATAGCTAAAATTTATATTCAGTGAAGATCAAATGAAAAAAAATTATGGCACCACCCTTCAAAATCAATAGGGTTTTCATCCTATGATCTTCTTTCTCAAAAGAAGGGGTCCCAAAATTATTTCAAAAAATATATTTTTGTAAAGTATAGATGATGATGGCAAAGATGATGTGTCCACTCTTTTATATCCATCAAAAATAATAAGTTATCCATAAATTAAATTTACATTTCTTCAAATATGAAGAAATATTTTGGGTGGGAGTGACTCCACTTTTGAAATTTATGGTGCCAAAAAAGAGATCGTTGATAACATTACAACATATGCTATGAATTTGAAAAGAGAATAGAAAAAAAATGAAAATAATCCAAGGATTGAGAGTTGAAGATACCATGAGAGTCATGATAAAATTCAAGTCATTAAGTTTAAAACAATGTACACGCTGATAAATAGGTTTGAAATTCTAGCAAATACAAAGGAAAAGCAAGGGAATGATGGAAGATATGCCATTATAGAGAATTTTGAAACTTTGACAGAAAAAAGAAAAAAATAAATTTGGAAGGAAAGAGAATCAAAAAGGGAAAACACACAATAAATTCTACCATGGAGACACACAAGAATACACCTATTTTGTATAGACTTAGATGAACAAGAAATTGGACATGACATAAAACCATTTCCATAGTTGTGAAGGATGTCACATTTGACTAGTATTTTTTTCTCATTATCTAACCATTCCATTTTTAATAGACTAACTAATAAACTAATTTCTCTAATATTTTCAAGTATGGATTAGCCCTCAACTTAAATTCACTAAACTAGTACACTATATAAAAGGTTTCAATGAAAAATATTAGACTAAATATCTTTTTCTATCAATCACTCTTTCCACAAATTACATATGCACTTCCTAATTTAGATGTGTAGATGATTCTTATTGGAAACATTTACCCTCTTATAAAGGATAAAATATTATGTATGCGATAAATGGCATTTCCTCATTATGCACAACCTTGCATGACTATTAGCCAGTTTGATACACATTTGCTTTCCTCATTCACTCCTACTTTGTTATTAAGACCCTATACATCTCACAATAAAAATAACAAAAATAAAATAATTTCCTTAAGAACATAGAGCTAGCATTATTATACATAGCACTAATATAGCCACACCAATTTCATTGGAATTAGTTATAGCTACATGATCATAGTACAACTATCATTTCATACCACTATCTAATCCATTATATTATATTCTCTGGTAACTCATGTCTAACAACTTAGTGCAATTGTTGGTCATTCTCCCTCTAGACACAAACAAACCCCTTACACCAACCTATGAATCAAATTCCTTATGTTAATTCCATTATGTCCTTGGGAATGATATATAGAAGTTCATGTACCTAAAACATATAGTTTAAGACCTCATAAATTCTAATGTCATCTAGGTAGTATGTGTAGATAAAGGTAACAAGTATATCACCCAACTCAATGAAATTTTCAAATATATAAAAACCTCATTTTTGCAATGCACTTCTGCTAATTTTATTAACCCTATTCCACATTCATGGGTAAACCCACAAAACTAGTTTACAATTTTGTTGAGGATGGAAAAATGCATTTTCAGATGGAAAAAACTTTAGGGGGTTTCCTAGAAATAGGGAGGTTTGCTAGAACCCCATAAAGGGTTGGCTAGAACTAGGGGATTTGCTAGAACTCCCCCTTCTAGTGAACCCCTCTTTAATGGGTTTTATTTTTTAATTGCATTTAAAGGGGGGTTCTAGTGAACCCCCTAGTTCTAGCAAACCCTAGTTCACTAGAACCTCCCCTTTTCCCCCTTCTCCCCCTCTTCTACCAAATCTCTGCAAAAATTTTCCCTTTGAAGCTCAAGTTGAGGATGAAAATGGAGGAGACTTCACAAACCCAACTGGATGATGGTAGTCCTCAGAACAAGCTATCCATCAAATATAATTTTAATATGTTTTGGTTTTATTATGTGTTTTTTTTTAGTTTTATTAAACATAGGTTTTTCACTGAAAATAAAGCTCTCTATTTTTCACATGTGGAAAAATAGAAGATTATAATATATATATATATATATCAATGCACTAGATATTGATGTCCCTGGTCCAACAAAAAAAAAAATTGAATTTCAATACATACAAAAAAGTTATGTTTTAGCTAGTGAATCATGTCTAAATTGTAACTGGTTTGACTTTGAAACTTAATTAAGAAAAAAATATTCAATGAAATGATATGAAACCAATTCCATGCACTAGGTATTGTAGTTTGAAATCTGAATTCGAAAAAAATAGAATTTTATCCTTCATATAAAAAAAGTTATGTGTTATCCAGTAATGTCACCCTTTAAAAGTGGCGTTTACTATTAAAAACTAGTTTTCAAAGGAGATGGAAAAGGAAGTGCAATCTAATTCCAAAAATTTTGAAAAAAAAAATTTAGAATCTACAGACAAAATGTCACAAATCACTAGTTTGCATCATCTTCAAATTCATCACGATTTAGCCACTATAGGTGCCTAGAAGTGAATATTTAGTTAAAAAAAATTAGTTCAATGTCTAGTTTGGCCAAAAATTGTAAACCAGTATTGTCGGATCACCCTCATGCATTCTTATCACTTCCACCTCTCTTATGCTAGATAGTGACTCTCCCTCTCCTCTTCATTTGTATATATTAGTATGCTAATCATGGTAGACATTCAACACCCATTTCTTTGGGTTATAAAAATTCACAATCCCATCATTTTTTCTATTGATTTACCTATCTATGTGTATGATGGCCCTCCCGACATACCTTCTTAGATTAACTATAAAAATACTCACAATGCTTTAGTTGACATCATTAGCATGGTGAATGTAGTCTTAAAGGAATTCACATATTTCAATTAATGACACATATGTGTGTCTAATCCTTTTGATGTATCTATGTGCATGCATGATAACCTCTTCATTTTGACCATGGGTTGAATTACTCTTTCTATCTAGGTAGGACTAGATATCCTCAATGTATCCTCCTTCAATGTCATTCCTACTTTATATTGATTGCGTATTCATTTGGCCCATTTGTGGCTCACTATGATATAAGTTGTCACATCTACTATTCATAAAAAAAATAAGTTCCATTATAATGGTGTATTTCAAATTGTTGCTCATAGTGGATACCAACTACTTTCCATTTAGGAGAACTTCACCCTTGACTATTTTTGGCCTACCCCTTCTCATCCCTTTGACGTTAAATTGATATTATATTAAAAATCTACCAAAAATACAACATGGGTTAGACACTTTCCCCCATTCCTTCAACAACTACATCTAAACCTCCAATAGTCAGATTACCTTTATTGGAACTGCTCCAATTCCTCCCCTTATCACATTTATAGGTTGAATAATTCAACCTATAACAAATGGTCCTCCCCCTTATTCATATAAATCATAGGCATGAATTTGGCATAACCAATTGGTTGGATTGCACAAGCATTGATGTCATGCCACTACTCGTGATTTTCATAATCCACCTCCACCTCCTCATTCTATCCCTATGTCTCTTTCTACTTCTCATGAGCTTAATAAAAATCAACCAAAAAGAATTGAATTAGTAATGGCCCCTTATATTGACCCTCATTCTCTTCCAAAGATCCACAAAAAACCATCATTCTCTAGGCCGCTTGGCCTACCAAATATGAGTGATATATCTATTAGGAAAAGGGTTTTGCACACCTTACACAATAAGGAAGTATTTTAATTATGTAAAATATATATTTATTTATATTGGATCTTAAATGATGTGTTTAGCCACATTAAATATTTATTTGGGTCCACTTGAAAGTTGTATGTAAATTTGTTTGGACATTTTATGTGTAGGTTGAACATGGAAAATATTTAATATTGGGAAACACAATGCCAAAAATTAAATATGGGTTCAATAGTTCTGTGTGCTCATGGTTTTGAGGCACATGGTTTTACCTTACCACTTGGTTTTTTTGTGTGAACTTGATTCTATTAAAATAAAGCATGTATTTAGTGGTTGAGGCTAGTTGGTTGGCTAGTTAGTGGTTTTCGCTTGGTTGTCATTGTATTGAGATCTCTTATAAAGAGTGAATATGTGAAGCATGGCATAGAATGTGTGGATACATGCTTGTACACATAGAGCATGCATTGGACGAGATTAATGTTTTACAAGCATTCATGGAGAATTTTTGTTTCATAATTTTTTCATTGTTCAATAATGCATTGAGTATGGATTCTTTTGGAGGATTTAATTTTCTCTCTTAAGGGTTTTCATAGGGTATATATTGTGTTATCTTGTGGTATATCTTTGATCTTTTCATATGGTTATTTTATAATCTTGTATGCATGTTTTTCTCTTATGGAGTTATGTAGGAATTTTTTATCAACCTATATTATTTTCCTAACAAATTTTATCACAACCCTTTCATTCCTTGTCCTGTTCACCTATTTTTACCATGAAATATTCCCAAATATTTTCCTTTTCAATCTTGACATTTATATCCCCCATCCACCTATTGTTGATCAAAGTTTTGGGCCCCAAATCCCTAAGGTCTGATAATCTTCCAGGTGCTAGGGGTGTCAAACTTGGGAAAATAACCGCAAACCTATCTTTAGGTTGGGAACCTAGGGACCAATGGTTGAGGTGGGTAAGACCTCCTTCACTTCTAGCTCTACAAGACCAAGGGGTCCTTTCCCTAAGGTGTCGAATTGATTATTTGAAACACTAAGAAATACCTTATAGAAAACTATAACCACTATACAATGTATCCCAATACTAGTGTCACATTATACATATTTTCTAGTTTGGATATGTAAGGATGAGAACCTTATTAATAGATAATCTACCATAGAAGTGTCTGAGAATGAATTTATGATACACCCTTGTATTGTTGTATTCATTCAAAAATGATAGTAAAACACACAAAAAGTAAAACTTTAAAAGGTTTTTGGGTTCATGTATTTGGAGTGTGTTGAGGATGATGGGAGAGAAAGCTAAGAATAGACCAGTGCCTTTATCCATTAGGAAACATAGTTTCTATCTTTAATTGAACAAACAACAACTAAAAATAAGGTGATGGCTTAATCAAGTCACCATAAAATGTTATACCTTTCAAAATAAACAGGAAAGCTAGGCTCTACACATTCATTAAGAAAGATAATAGATAGTTGTAGAATATTAAGAGAGTATACTTAGTAATCCTCAAGCATACCTGCACATTTCCTTTATTATATTGAAAAGTTACTATGCAAAGGCTTTACAATGATTTTACTGATCTCTGGTTGAAAATATAATCAACATACATCTATAAATGCATACCATACATAAGGAGATAGTCAACTAAGATTGATTCTGCCTTTAATCAATTGGTCTTCAAAGCTTACAAGTGTTATTGCAGGTTCAAGAAAAAACCCAGATTATTACAATAAAAAATAGTTGCATTTAGAACTAGAAATTGAAACCTAGGGTTTCCTTTGAATATATTTCTTTTCCTAGCTCGAAAACTACTTCTTTGTGTAAAATTTATCCTCTCCCCTCTATTGAATCCTCTAGAAATTAGGAACAGTTCTCTTCTTTTATCTCATTAAGAGACATTGGGAAGGGGGATGGGAATGTCAGAATTTACATACCTCCCATGCTTTCTTGTATCGCACACTTGATTACCCATGATGAAACCATACCCACATTGATGAGAACATAAACGATGAATGAAAACCCTCAAAAAAATTGCAACAAATCACAAGCAAGGATGGATTTCTAATAGAAAGGAGGCCTACAAACCTTAAAGAAGCATGGGTGTCACCTAATCCCACGTGTCTTTATTGAGAAATAAATTAAACATCATCCATGTAGCCTTAAAGACCAGATCTAGTGGTTGAAAAAGTAGCTAAGAATTATTGGAATTTACAACTGAAAACACATAAACCGAGAACATTGTCAAAGTTTCGGGCCTAAAACAATACTTGGTTCAAACATTAAAATGTTCACAAAGTCAAGAAACCATCTTCATAGGATATTAGATGTTGAGCCTGCGACATATTGCCTAATGGAAACAATGATATGAAGAGCATTGAAACATCAAACCCCAAAAGAGGACTTACATTGAACATCAGGTGTTAGATTTTGGGTCTACCACTTGCAAGAAGAAAGAGGCAAGGAAAAGGACATGGAAAGATTCTAATGTGTAAAATGGAAGAAGGTGTTGGGATTTGAGAGGAATTATTACGTCTTACTACAAAATGTGATAAAGGGTAAGATGAAAGTCTAACCTCAAAAATTTTGAAGACTCACAACATCAGGGATTAGGGATAAAGCATTAGTCTTATTGAGGAGATAAGAAAGAAGGTAGGCGAGAGACCCAATCTTCGAAAGCTAAAGGAAAGGAATCAAACATCAAAGGTCAAGCATAAGGCTTATACCTTATGATGAAAATATGATAAGAGGTAGGGAGGAAGGTCAATCCCCAAAGTCTGAAACATTGAAAATTAGTCATTTTTCAAAGGATTTATGGCTTATGAAAGGAAAGAAATAAGGGTTAAGAGTTAAGGCCAATGATAAAAACTTGAAAAATTTAGGCAAGTGATGTATTAGAAGGGTAAAAGTGGTTGGAAATCAGGAGTGATAGAAATATAAAGAAAGAAAGCAAACAACTACAATCCCGAAAGACCAAAACGTACAATACTTAGCTAGTTTTGGATTTTTCGCAAATGGGATTTTGACTATAGCCTAGCAAGGGGGAACTGAAACTACCAGAGGTTCTTGAGCATGATACAACATTCATATTTTGCATACTAGTTATAATTGATTGGAATCATTAGTGTATAACACAAATCACTTATAAATTCATTAAATTTATGGGGTGCCAACACCACCTACCGAACACAAACTTAAACATCATCATATCCCACCTTTTTTAACTTTCACAAAACCTTATTTCACCACATCCAATACCCTCTCCGTTAGTTTCCTCTAGTGAGGAGGAACTTCCTACACTCTATTCTTCTTCTCATTCTACTCACATTCCTATTGTCAATAGTATGGAGTAGCCACTAGTTCCATATCCCAACACAAGCTCACCCACCCCTCTTCAAAGGAGTGTATGTTTGAGTCTCTATAATATATTCTAGAATTATTATCAATATTCATATGATCCATGATTATTTCCCTTAACATTGACATCATGGAGGATACTACTCTTCATGTTGTTTCACAATGTCCAACTATCAACTCTTCTATTCTTACTATTTGTGATGGCTCCACCATCTAGTGGCTATGTGTCCCCATTTTATATAGATTAGGAATAAGATGAATTTATGGACCAAGATCCCCAAAAATTATTACCTCTATTCTATATGTGTTTATCTAGTTAGTATGAACTATTTTCTTTGTGTGCTTGTGTACTCCTTTGTTATTGAACTTATTAGTTCCTCTTAGAGGACCCATGTTACCTTCTAAGGTATATCAATATATAAGGAATGCATTGTTGTGAAATCCCTCTATTTGTAACTATATTATATTTGTAAAATATTTCACTTTATTGGCATTTTAAGGATGATGCAAACTATTAAGAAATTGAGGTCTCTCCAATGTTGACCCAAAAAAAAATTTACTTGCTTTTTATATGTCATTTTTCCTATGTATTCATAGTTCTACATAATTCCAAGAGTTGATGGCAGTTCCTTCCTTGTTCACTATTTATCATTCTTATATACATATACTGACTTCAATCATGTTAATCCATTTTTGTGCTTTCATGTGATGTTTGTTTTTATATAAAAATTTATTTCTCTTTCAATGTCATTCCATGAGAATAATTTCAAGTGTGTTATACTTGCAACATTATCTTTTGTGTCTCTCCTTGGGAGCATATTTTTCTCTTTGGTTACTTTAGGAACATATATGTATTTTCATATTCTTCTAACAACTCTTTCACCTTTCCCCCCTTTTCTACCCTAAAATCAATTTCATCCTCTTCATTTATGCAATCATTTTAAGGGTCCATGTTTCACACTTTCACATGTGCATCCAAAAATATGCACACACCCACATTCTTGGCACACTTTATTGAGAAGTTGTTGAGATGATTTAGCATTGTTGTCATTGATGTCAAAACCTGTGATCCGGAAGGTTGTGCTCCAGATGATATACAAAAATGATCTATCCTATCGAGTGTTATGATGTTATGTAGTATGGATGTTATCTTTGATCTAGATATTGTAGTACTTTTTGGGACATTCGTGGAAGATAGTCAATGCAAAATAATGAAGTCTAATCTTTTGACGTTGGCTACTGTGCTTAAATCTTACTTTGGGTAACCTTGCTATGTAAACATTCATGTAGCATGTTACAAGTTTTAGTATGTCAAATTGTGTTTCTCTAGTTGATACTGAAATTGATGATAATCAAGATTTGGTCTTGGTTGTGGCATTCCCATCGGTTCAAAAATATATTTCATGTAGTTCAAAGTTTGCTATATTTTGATAATTATGTTATGTAATGAACCTATCTTATGTATGACCTATCTATGGGTCCCTTGGTAATGTGGTAAGATGTCTTTATGTGTGACCTATCTTTTGGGTTTGGTGCTAGTGTGCAAAGCCTTATTGAATATTTCAAGGTTGTTCTTTATGTTGACATGTTTTGTGGTGATCTAATTCAAATTGTGTTTGGCTGACTTAGAAGACTATGAAGACATTGTGTCTGGCTGACTTAGGAGATTGTGAAGGCATGGAATGGTATAAGTAAAAGTTGTTTTTGTTTGATGAAATAAGAAGTGTGGTGTATGGTGTGTGCAAGAAAGTAAAAGGGTGCAAAGGAAGAAGTAATATGTTTTGCGAAGGTTGTGCGAGGAAGGTGTGCAGAAGATTCTTGACTGAACCTATTGCATACATTTATTGTGCTCTTAACTGGAACTGAATTCATGCATATGTAGTTGTAACTTCATCAGTTCACTTTTGTCAATGAGACTATTTTGTAATTAGATGTTTCTATATTAATCAAGCAATGAGCCTTACCTACAATGAGAACTTTGGCAGTGAGCCCTTGTAAAAATCACCTTAACCAGTGTCAACTTAACTGGTGTTTTATAATTGAGAATTACCATTCTCTGTGGTTTTTCCCTTCTTGGGTTTCTACATAAATTCTAGTGTTTATTGGGCATGATGTTGTTGTGTGCTTTCATGTTCATATCTATTAGATAATTATCTAATTTATTTAAGTTTTCTCCAAATTAATTAAAGTCAAGAAATTTATTTTATAATAACTGATTCACCCCTCCTCTTAGTTATCTGGACTATTCAACACACTCATTGTAGTGTTAGAATCTTATGATCCCAACTATAGCATGTTTCTTGGATTTTCCACCCATATCATGATTACCTAGATGTAGTCCATGTTAGTCCATGTAATCCTTGATATTGTATTTGGACATGAGACAAAACAAGTGAGAATGTTACAATTTATATGAGCTACCTTTTTATAATTCTTGTAAGTCACCTAACAACATAGGTTTCTAGTGCTTGTGATTCATAAAATTATTGAATGGTTCTTAGATAGACAACACATTAGACCTCAAACTATACCTTTGATTTTCCTAACAATAGAGCACATTGGGATTATGCCATGCCATTTCCTAGGAATATACCTTGCTAAAAATTTCTTAATTTTCTTTATTTATATCTTCCTATGTGTTTTTAATATCATGTATTTTTTAATGATATTTTTTATCATTTTGTTCATTTAGTGTGCCTTAGATTGTATATATATTTTTTCTCATTCTTGTTATGTAGGTTATGTTTTTATAATGTCTATATTTTTCAAGTCTTATACATGATATTATGTATTGCTTGTTATTCAAATTTTTTAATCTAACATACTTGTTTTGTAGGTTCTCATTCTAGGGGCATAGTCCTTTTTCTTGAAAATTTAATTTGTATCATCTATGGTATCTTATTTGGAGTATATTTTTCATAATATTTAGTGTCAATTATTGTATTTTATCATATCTTATCACTTAGTGTTATTATCCCACTAATTTGAAGGGGAAATATAATTTAAAAAATTACATACCCTTGTTATTTTCATGCTATGTTTGGCTTGATGTAGTGTTTGTGGCCCTTAGCATGTCTTAAGCTCATTTTTTTCCTTGCTTCAATGTGTTTCCTCCCTTTGTGTTAATTTTATGATTTATTTGTCTCTCTTCCTTATTTATGTAAAATAATATTTCTTCTATGTTTTCCTTATCTCTCCTTAGTGACTCAAAATTTTAAACAAGTTGGTTTTCCTTGAACACTAACACAAGATAGAAATTTTTGTGATAAACTAATTTCCTTCAATATTTTATCATATGAAGACCATCTTTTGGCATTCATACTACCTTCTCTTGATTTTTAAAGTCTTGTAATCAAAATGAGATGAATCCCAATGGTCAATTCAAACCTTTCACATCCTTATTTTCACTTTCATTCTTTTTTTTTGTATTAATAGTAGTATATCAAACCATTACATATTTCTTTCATAGCAGCTTTCAGATCACAGTATCTGGATTACAATTGCAAATCATAGTTCATGATAGAGTATTCAATCTCTACTATAACTAAACATAAAAAAATCGGTGAGGATGGGAAAATACAAACATAACGCTGATATAGTTTCAAGCTATATAAAATTTTAAATGTATAAGATCACTATAGTTCTAGACTATAAAATTTTTTATGTCATCAACATTTAACATATTAGCATATAACCTATTTGAGAGAAGTTGTTGGATATTAATCATTGAATACCCTATTGTTGCATTCAGTATCACCCTAGTTGGCCTCCCTCCCAAGTGGTTGAGCATTGGATTTGACCTCCTTTGTGGATGATATGGAATTATCATTCTCATGGATTTCTACATGGTGTGGTTCCCTGGGCCTTTCTGTGCTCCCTGTTGCTTTGTTGAACACTCTCTCAAATTCATTCCAATCCCTAAGAAACTTTTCAGCCTCCTCATGGTTATGGTGTCATGCATGCCCATACCTCACCTCCTCCTTGTTGACCACCATAGTTCCCTCTTTGATCAACCTCATGAATTTGGCCATGGTAATCTGTATGTGGACTAAGACCTATAAAGCAACATTGAGAAAAGTATTTTTTATGAATCAGTAAGTTCCCTCTTGCAACCATTGAATTTATCCTCATTACTTTCTTTCCAAATGTGCCACATGATTTCAGTGAATAGACAATTCCAAAATAACTTACAATCATGACTCATTTTCTTATCATTAATCAAAACATCCTTCTAAATTATTTTATCATCTTTATCTCAAATTTTTAAATTATAATAGAATAATTTCCATAATTATTTTTCATAAAAACAATCAAAGAGGATATGCATCATAGATTCAATATTTCTACAAATGCTACAAATATCAACATCAGAATGATTAATCTTAAATGGAATTTTATGCAATACAATAATCCATTTAAAGAAATCCTTTTTAGGCTCCATTACATTATGCTAAAAAGAAGAGAAAACTTTATGCCACTCTTTATTATCTAAGGAAATACCCCCAACAATTATTAGCATGCTTAATAATGGATACATTGTCGACCAGGTCCTTATAGATAGTCTTGGGTTTGATCTCAAAAAGAGCAACCCCATCCTTCCACACAAGATCACTGGATAAATCCAGTTCTTTCTCAACACTCATGGGGAAGTTAGCTTCTTTACAAGCTTCCAACAATGTATAATATGTCCTTATGTTGGAAGGAGGGAGGTCAAAATCTGATCTCAACACATTCCAATTTTTAATTGCTCATTGGTCAAATTTTCACTAAACAATTTAATGCCTTTTTATTCCATTTTTTAGCAGAGCATCCTTGCAATAAAGAAAGGGACTTGTTATTATTCTCCAAGTTGAACCAAATGGAACTATAGGTTTGAAACTTTAGATTATTATTAAGGGTTAAATTATTAATCTTAAACTAATCATTATGTTTGATTAGCTCCCAAGCCTTCCATAGGCTTTTGAAAACCAAGGAACCAATTGGATTCATAGGGCATTTTTTTATGAGAATATCACTCAAGGGAAAAAAACTTCTAAGCCTTAGCCTACTTGAGCACTATTAGTTGGATGTTGTTTCTTACCAAAACCTTCCAAGGTTCATTCCCAACCAAAGCCTTAACAATCCATTTGGCGACCAAAGCAATGCCTTTCAATCTTAGGTCCTTTAGACCAATGTCACCATACAATTTTTCCAAGAAACAACACTCCCATTTAACCAAATTATTTTTCCTCTTTCCTTTTCCATCATACCATAGAAAACACCTTATTCTTTTTGAATTTCATCAACTTGATAACTGCAAAAAAACCAAACAGAAGCAAAGTATTTTCTTTAAGAGGATAGGATCTTTTGACAGACCTGTAACTTACCTACTAAGGATAAGTATTACATATTCCACCCTTCTAGAACTTCTTTTCAATTTTTATTCTAATCCAATTCCACATTTCCTTAAGATTAGGGCTAACAAAAAATGGTATCCCAAGGTATCTCACTTGTTTTTTGGGTCCACCCCATTGAAATTCGTACCCTTTTACCCAATTTGGTGGGGATTCCTCCCACCCTAGAGAAATGGATTTAGCATTGGATATTCTTGCACCAAATGCTTGAAAAAAAAAAAAAATCCATCAAAGACTCCATGTTATGCTAATCAAGTTCTAAAAATATAGTAGCATCATTTACAAATTGTACATTGATTAGTTCACTTTGATCAGGGAGCCTAATACCCTTAATCCTTGGTGAGAAGATGTGATCCCTCAAAATGTAGAAAAGAGCATATAAAGCAATATAAAAAATGGTTGGTTCCAAAGGGAATCCTTTTCATATGGAACTTTCAAGGTTAACTTCATCTTATAGTGAGTCATTCACATCTACCTATGCAAAAGCATCCTTCAAGAGAGTATCTACCATTTTTATAGAATATACTAGGAAAGCCAAAGGCTTGCAATATTTCTCTCACAAAGTGCCACTCCACCCTGTCATATGCTTTTTTCTAAATCATGAAGGAGCATTATTGCATTCTTCTTGGAGTATCTTGCCCACTCTAGGGCCTCCCAACTTGTTATCAAGTTTTTCAAGATATATATGCTTTTAATGAATCCTATTTGAGTACTATTAATGAACTTTGGAAATATGTTGACCAATCTCAATGTAATTACCTTATCTAAAATCTTGTATGATACATTCAACAATTTTATTGGCCTCTAAATATTTACTAAGGTCTTATCACCCCCTTTTCATAGGACTTTAATTACACCCTTTTTAATGCACCTCCCCAGGTAACCCTTGTCTAGAGCTTCTAGATATACTTGTAGTAAATCATTACATACCTAGTGTAGTGCCCCTCCATTCTCACCGTAGATGTACAAGAAGTTTAACCTTGAAACTTGAAGATGAAGATGTATTGAGTTGTGTTCAAGCTTTGTGGTTGCAATATGAGACATGTGCTTTTGTTAGTGCTTTGGTGAGTATGGTGTATAATGCCATGTTATTATTATGCAAATATTTACTTGGATAATTAAATGATGCAGTAGTACGTTGTTAGGATAAGTGGAAAGGGTGGCATCATACCATTGGGCATATGAAAGACATACAAACATGAGATATGATTGCTAGAGTTTCTTTCCTAGTGCTTCGGCTATTATGCATATGTGCTCTAATTTGTATGTTTGAGTGAATAGGTACTAGGCTACGTCTCTACCTGAATTAGCAGGTCTAAGCGTGCCTTTAATCCCAATAGTGGTTGAGGAGATAACATTTAGGTCCAAGTTATAACCTAACCCTAGCCATTGTCCGCAATTAAGGACAATCAATTCAATGTGTGATCACCTTTTTGGGATGTCATAGGACAATGCCCAATCTCCTTTACCCTATGATTGGAGTGTTGCACATGTGTGAATTTTTCTGTTGAGTTATGTGATTGTGTGACTCCAATGTCTAGATTTGAGTGTGGATTCAGTTCTAATGGTACTAAGTCCTTTGGTAAGTCAGGTTAGTAACTGTTGTGACTATTCTTGTTATTTATGTTTTGATATGAATGTCTCTTTTATGTGAGAAGTTATTTTGTGGTCTATACCTAGCCTTAGATGTGGATTATTTGAGTGAAGTTAGATATTGAGTTGTTTATGTTAATTATTATTTAATTGTTATTAATATTATTATGATTACATGTATATTACGTTTTATGAAAATAAAATTATAAATATTAACATATTCTAATTTTATTTATTAAATATTAATGTTTATTAGTAAATATTTAAATATTAATAGGTAAGTATATGCTATATTTATGTTTTGATTTACTATTTTGGTAGAGTGATTATTTTTTTAAGAGGTTTTTTTTATCTCTGGTAATATTTTGAATTTATTTAATGAGAAACCCTAAACAAATGAGTTAATTATGTGAGCTAATTTAATTATTTAATTTATTTTAATTATTTTATTAATGGGATGAGGATAGGTACTTTAATTTAATATTTTAGTAATTTATTTTATGAGAGGATTTTATTTCCTTATTTTATTTTGGAAAAAAGAATTTCTTTTGGGAAAAAGAAAGAAAGTTACTTTCATTTTGTTTTTTTCTTTCTTTTTTGGAATTTAATTAGTTTTAATTATGAGAAAAATAGGAAAAGGGAGTTTCACTCTTTTTTGGGCATGAAATTTTAGAGTATTTTAGGGAAAAAAAAAAATTTGAGAGTTTTTTCAAAATGAGAGATTTTACATAGTTCTAAGGTAATTTTTCAGAGGTTTTTTAAGAAATTTGGAGTGGTTTTAAATGGAAATTTGGAATTCAATTTAGATTTGAGGGAAATAGATTTTGTTGGGGAAATTATAGTTTTTAGAAAATTCTGGATTGGAGAGTAAGAAGTTCAAAGTTTTCGGAGCTTGGCATCGAAATCTCATCCATGTCAAGCATTAAATCCAGGTTGGATTTTGAAATCTTTTGTTTAAATTTTATTTTGAATGTAAGAACAATTTGATTGATTTCTCTTTTTTATTCTTAAAAATAAATGATATATTGTTTTTATTCTATGTGTAACTGAAATATTTATTTATTTCAGAATAAAAATCAATACATGTTTATTGTCTCAGTTTTCTACCAATAAAATAGTCTGATTGCGTCACCTATAATTTTTTTTTACGAATTGGGTTGGTGCGCGTTTTAACGAGTTTTTGCGCTTTGTTGTATTTTAAATTATATTCAAAAATCTTGAAAACCCAAATCGTAGTTTTTAAGATATGGTTGAAATACGAGACTGCTGTCAAACTGCTCATCCACGACTGCAAAAACTCTCTTGTTTCTCCCTATAATTGTAACCAGTCAATGGAAGACTAAGATTTCAGATTTATAATAATTTCAAAGTGGTTAAATTAATTAAAATTTTAATATTTTATATTTTGAAAAATATCTGGTTGTTGAGTTTCTTATTTTATCATTTGGTTATAATCGGGTATACCGAAATGTAGTTTTTTGTGGGATTCATTTGTTGTTTTGTATTTTATAAATTTTTGAGTCATTTTTGTTTAATTATGTCCATGTTGCTAAGTAGTTGAGGGCTAAATATGAAATGGGTCTTTGCTAGATTTAGATTTCAAGTTGATTTGAGTGTTTTATGGTTGTTTTATAGATGACAAATTTACTATTGTTAAGAGAAAAAAAGATTTAAATTAGTTCAGTTTTGAAGTTGTATAGGAGAAAATAGTTCTATCATTTTATCTATATTGTATTGTATCATTTGTGTTTGAATGTGTTATTATATGTATGTTGATAATCCCTTCCCATTTGTGAAAACTTATGTTGAGGTTTTGTATCATGTAAGGTTCACTTATACCAAAGTTATGTATTGTTGGTCTTAATTATGAACTGCTAAATTAAAGATTGACTATTATGTTATAAGATTGTGCAAATGATGTTATGCACTTCATTGTATGTGTTGTGGTATAATGATCAGCTTTTAAATTCTTATCCATTTGTGTTATGTGATTGAGTCTCTAGAAGTATCTGTAAGTCTTTGTGAAAGTCTTTATGATTTTTAGTTGATTCTTGTTTTAAACAGTCTCCTTTGAATGTTTTGTGTCAGCCACTTGTTGTATATGTTGTTTGCATGTGTGTGGGGCCTAGTGTTATCTCCTAGCACCAAGGGAGTGGGCCTCAGGGTTCCACGTGGTAGGGTGGTATTTCTAAACCATCCATTGGGGTTTAGGTGGTACAAATCATGCGCCACATGGAGAGTTTTTCCTTTCACTTCATTCTATGGTTAAATGTATGTGCAAATAATATTTCTATGAAAATTGCATTCAATATGTATTATATATATTCCTCTTAGATGAATATATCTTGTACGTTGTAGCATTCTTGTAATGAAAATGTAAATAGATTGAAGTAGTCTTGAAGACATTTATTTTTGTTTATTATGTAATGGAAATGTTAGCATAATAATGTTGTATTTATGATACATATAAACTTAATTTAGTAGTAGATGCGATATGTCTCTTTGTACCTCTTTCATGGTGTTGATTAGAAATAGGTTTATATGAACATAGTGTTAAACAAGGTTTAAATATAATTAAGTTATGTTACCATATGTAATTTGTTGTATGAAATATAATTTACATTCAAAATATTAACTGTATGTGTTTTAGTGTATCAAATGTATTCATATAGGCTTAGTTAGTGTAGGTGTATCATAGTAGCGACGTTAGGAGACCATGGTGGATATGTGTGTAAATGGGTTATGATTAATGTTACTTTTAGGTCATAATGTGATAATGATATGATGTTAATGTAATAATGTCATTCATATTAATTTCTTGAGTTGCATTAGTTAATGTTACTTTAGTTTTAAAAACAAATTATTGGCATGATCTTGTATATCTTTTGTGTTATCCACTAGGTCCTTTAAGCCCGAGGGTGTTACACTTGGTATCAGAGCCAATGTTGCAGCACTGGGATTTCTGGTTAATGTTGTTGCCCATGTCTAGTTATAGTAACTTCTCATGCATGTGTTTTCAAATGTCCAATGTGTGGCTAGAAGGTCATAGGGACCCTTGTGTTAGATACCATGTTTTAATCTTTACATCTAGTTGAGATGTTAAACAATGGATTAAATTCTTTGTGTATTCTCTTGTTGAATGTGATTCCTTGGATGGTTGTAACCATTGTTTTTTTTTCCTTGTTTGACCTTGTCTCATTTCTATGACTTTTAGTTTCTTAAAAGTGCAAATTTAGTTTTGAAATGCATGAATAAATTTAGATTAATTAGTTAACAAGTTGGCATGTATATTTCTTTTGTTTGACTAAATGTGCATTAGAATAAAATGCTATTTGGAGTAGTTAGGTTACTTATGTGGTTTTATGCAAGTGCCCAAGAATATATGTTATGTAATTAATAGAGAAATTCTTGGCTTGAATATGTCATATGTTTGTATGTTTTTCCATGGTTTGTAGGAGTGTTTACACCCATATGTTGTTAAGTGCATTTTTATAATGTCAAGAATATATTGTATGTAAAAGGGTTGTTAGAATAGACTAAAGAAAAGTCTGTTGGTAGTTTATAAATAAATTATTTTTGATATTTTGTTATTGCTATAATGCATGCTGAGTGATGTAATGAAATCCTGATTTTGTGTTTAGTATGTTTAAAAATGGAAAACTTGTCTGATGGTGGTAGTTAATTTTCCTTTGTATAGATGTTTTGTCTAGAAATGTTGCATTTGCAAGTTGCTTGCATTGACTTAAATTATCTTGTTTCCTCTTTATCTTACTCACATATAGTTAATAAAGAGAATTAGTCTTAAACCATATTATAATAGAAAATCATTTAAACCTGAAACTTGTATGTTTAAACTTTGACTATGAATAAAAAACAAAAAAAAAATGATGTTTGAAATTGCTTGAATGACGGATCTTAAGTTCTCTTGAAATTGCACTCCTTACTTTTGATTTATGCATAAAAAAAAACAGATTATGAATGAGACTAAGTGTAGTTGCTAGCTATTTAATCAATGCATTTAGAAATAAATTCATGTGATTAATTTTGCTCTACATTGTGATATGTTTTTATTGGAAATGACTACTTTTGTGGAATAAATAAGATGCTAGTGCATAGAACTAAATTTCTATTTTGAAAAATTATGATTACTATATTGGTATTTGGACATTTTTTTTGTTATGTGTAGTTGAAACCTATAATGCAATGTCTCATTTCTTACTTTTGTATAAATAGAAAAGATTTATCAAGTAATTAAGCCTAGGTAAGGGATATGATGTTTGAGTAGGAATAACCACTATGTAAAGATTTAGTGTGATTTGTACTAACCTGAAATAAAGTTTGAAAGAATGTGGGACTATGTTTTTGAAGCAACTATGTGAATCCTTTTATTCTATGGAAGTTTGAATAACTTATGATTTAGTAAGAGTTAAGTAGAGGATCATTATTGTTCTTTTGCGAATATAGAACTTGCGTATAATTTGTTGAATTCTTGATGCATGAATGTTGATGTGAAAGTATTAATGATTCTTCAATGCATTTGGAAATTCATGATGCCTATGTAAAATTCTTATTGAATGGAAGAAAAGTTAGTGTACATATGCATATGTTATGAGGATAAAATGTTATACCGAATGAATAAAAGTGAATGTGAATTTGGTAAGTGGAGTTGTTAAGTGATCACAATAATCTTAACATTGATATGTTAATATCATGTGATATATGGAAAAGAATAAAGTGAAAGAAAAAAACTGATAAAAGGTTATTGACATATGTAATGATATGAATCACATGGGTTATAGAAGTAAATGTGCTTATGAAATTGTGTATATAATTGTACCCCTCTGCAAATGTGAGAAACTAGTAACTGTGTATTTTTTTGAGTGTTGTAAATACCCCATACTTGCTTTGTGTGCCCTTAGGATGGTGATACTGTGTATCCATTCATAAGTGATATGTTGTATTTGTTGGTGTGGGATTAACCATACCATTATGTGTGCTTGTATGTCTGTTACCTGATTGAGGGCCAACCCATGTGTGGTTGAAATTTATATATGAGTAGCCAAAAGATAGTTTCGTAGATTCTTTTATTTTGGTTCTCTAGTCCCTCAATCCCTGAAGGGGTAGTAGCAGCCACAAAGTTCCTTGGGCAGAGTGTGCAGCGTATGCATATTGCGACGCAAAACAGTCTTAGCTCAACCAATCCTGAGGAAAAGTACTCACTACTTCCCCTTATGATGGATCAAGGTACTTGATCAATATGTGTGAGCCTAATCCCCACAGTTTTGAGTATAGCAGCATTGGTTTGTTAGTATATGCTTGGCTATCGATAGGGACGTTGAGCTGGTATTAGCGAGTCAACCTCATCCGTATGAGAGGTGAAGCTTGAGTAGCCCCATATATGAATTATGTATATGGTATCTGCACATATTCCAACATGATGCAATGGATACAATGCCACACCTCACTAATGTTCCGACATAGTGTTGTTGATGATGTCATGTTGCTAATGGTAGCGAGCTGGGCTCGAGGACACGATGCCACATGCATAGACATGTGAAGGTGCACTATGAGATGTGTTATGATAGCCTACTTGTGTGATGAGAATAATGGGGCCTGACACATTTGTAGAGGGATTCTCATGTTTTCTTTTGACAATGTTTGGGTCAGTTAGCATATGGGTATGTCCTAGCCATGTATACCTCTGGCGACGGCGAGTACCTGCGTGTGCCTTCTTCACGAGGTATCGCTATGCGGGGTGTGTCTAGTGTGTGCCTACTTCTGCAAAGCCACAGACACACTGCCATGCGGCATATGACCAATGCATGCCTTCTCCGACTGGTGTATGACCATGCCACACTGAGATGCGATGTGGGATGGAGGCCGAGGTGCACATCCCATGCGAATAGCCAAGGAGTGCGTGGGCCACTTAGCTAGTCCATGCCGCATGACAACGTAATGTGGAGTGTAGCCGAGGAGTACACTCTAAGTTATGCGGATGGCATGATCATTCTGCACCACATGAGGGCTACTGTTATAGCTAGACGTTGTTCCCTTCTTCCTCATTTGGTGGCTAGTATTTAGTCACGCAGTGTTGTACAGTGCAATTTCAAAGATTGTGGATTTCTTTATTGTCTATTGATTTTGAAGGTCAACACCTTGTTTATATTTGATTGTGATGGTTTAGCCACACCTTGTGATCTTATTTTCTCGTAGCCCTCATCGTTACATGAGATTTAGTGTTGAAATTATACACATTTATTTATTTATTATTGAAATTGAATTTCTATTTTCTCTTCTTTATGACTTTGGTGGCTAAACTAATTTATCCTTATTATTTTCAATGTCGACCATGTGTCGTAATGTGAATCCTCTCCAAGGATGTATGAGACAGACTTGGTGAGTGTATACGAGGAAGCAGACATAGGGAACCTTGAGGATGGGGGTATGTGAGGCTGTTACACAGCTAGGACCCACTACCTATCTATGTGTGATGACTATCTCTTGGAGGTTAACCACCTTATACAACAAGAGGTAGGTCATTGTGGTCTTGTTTGGATGGTCTCACCATGTGTATGGCCTAACACCATCAAACCACTAAGTGTGAGGTATGGATCTTGTGAGATGGATATTGGCTCTTGGCTCATGGATTATATATCATTAATTAGTATGCTGCTTTCTGGCGTCCAGAGGGACCCTTGTGTAGTCTTGTGTTGTGCAACTCCTAGTGATGTGATTGTGTATGTATGTGTTAGATGTATATTTCTTATATTTTGTTGATTATTGATGTAAAGGAGGGATAACTATGTTATCTTAAATGTGAATGTATTGTGAATTTTTGGTATTAAATGGAGTGGATGTTATTGAAATCATAAATTTTAATTTAAAATATGTTATGAAATATGAAATGATGTGTAATTTTTAATATCAAGAAATCATTTGATGTGTTTTCCTTGTATGAGGTTATGGAGAATTTTGTATTCAAAATAAAAAAAAGAGTTATTTGGAGTATCCATTATATTTGTTGGTGTAAAAACAAGTATCATATCATAAGAGAGGTATGGATTTCTAAGTAAAGGTAGTTAGGAAAATATTGCTTGCAAATGTGTAATCATATAGTCATTTTAATCAAAATGATTTAGAAAAAGAGGATGTACATCAAATATAGAGTAGAGAAATTTTGGTACTAATGTGTTATGTTTCCACCCTAGTTTGTGACTTCTAGGAGTAAGTCAAATTTTAGGGGGGGAGAATGTAGTTCCCATCCATTCCCACTATGGATGTGTAGGAAGTTTGTCCTTGAAACTTGGAGACGAAGGTAGAATAATAGGGACATTTAAAGGTTATTCTGATTTTTAATTATGATTATGTTTATTGTCATAAAGATGTAATAACTTGTGTTCAAACTTTGTGGTTGCAATATGGGACATGAGCTTCGATTAGTGCTTTGGTGAGTATGATGTATATTGTCATGTTATTATTATGCAAAGATTTACTTGGATAGTTAAGTGATGCAGTAGTATGTTTGTTAGGATAAGTGGAAAGGGCGGCATCGTACCATTGGGCATATGAAAGACATACGAACATGAGATACGACTGCTAGAGTTTCTTTCCTAGTGCTTCGGCTATTATGCACATGTGCTCTAATCTGTATGTTTGAGTGAATAGGTACTCGGTTATTTCTCCACCTGAATTAGCAGGTCTAAGCATGCCTTTAATCCCAATGGTGGTTGAGGAGATAACATCTAGGCCCAAGTTATAACCTAACCTTGGCCATGGTCCTCAATTAGGGACAATTGATTCAGTGTGTGACCAGCCCTTTTCAGGTTGTCATTGGACAATATCTAGCCTCCTTTACCCTATGATTGGAGTGTTGCACTTATGTGAATGTTTCTTATAGAATATGTGGTTGTTGGATTTTGTTGTCTAGTCTTAGTTTTAGATCCCAACCTATTGGTGTTCAACCCTATGGTTAGTTAGGTTGTTATGATTGTGATTAATTTTATTTATGTTTTGATGTGAATGTTTCTTTCATATGGAGTCATTTCGTGGTTTATGTCATACTTTGTTTTGTAGATTATTCAAGTGAAGTTAAATATTGGATCAATATGTTAGTTATTATTTAATTGTTATTAATATTATTATAATTATATGTATATTACGTTTTATGAAAATAAAGTTATAAATATTAACATATTCTAATGTTATTTATTAAATATTAATGTTTATTAGTAAATATTTAAATATTATTATATAAGTATATGTTATAATTATGTTTTGATTTACTATTTTGGTAGAGTGATTATTTTTATGGAGGTTTCTTTATCTCTTGTAATATTTTGAATTTATTTAATGAGAAACCCTAGACAAATGAGTTAATTATGTGAGATAATTTAATTATTTAATTTATTTTAATTATTTTATTAATGGGATGAGATATGTACTTTAATTTAATATTTTAGTAATTTATTTTATGAGAGGATTTTATTTCCTTATTTTATTTTGGAAAAAAAAGTCTTTTTGGGAAAAAGAGAGAAAGTTGCTTTCATTTTGTTTTACTTTTGAAATTTAATTAATTTTATTTATGAGAAAATAGGGAAAGTCAGTTTCACTCTTTTTTGGGCATGAAATTTTAGAGGATTGGAAAATGAGAGATTTTACATAGTTCTAGGGTAATTTTTCAGAAGTTTTTTTTGGAGTGGTTTTGAATGGAAATTTGGAATTCAATTTAGATTTGAGGGAAATAGATTTTGCTGGGGGATTCTTCATTTTCTAAGAGTTTTTGTCATGCTTGCAAAGAGGAAGAAGCATGAGAAAGTTGTTGCAATTTGGGAATTTTGAAAGTTAAAGTTTTCAGAGTTCGGCATCAAATTCCTATCATTGCCAAGCGTTGGATTCATGTTGGATTTTGATATCTTTTGTTTAATTTTATTTTTGGTGTGTATGAATAATTTGATTGATTTCTCACTCTTTGATTTTTGAAAATAAATATTATATAATTTTATTTTATGTGAATAAAATTTATTTATCCTGCACAAAAATCAATATATGTTTATTATATCGCTTTTCTACCAATACAAGGGTCCATTTCATTGCATAATTATGTTTTTTACAAACCTGGTTGTGAGATTTTTAATGGGTTTTTTTTTCATCCCTTTGTCATTTAACTTTAGTCCACAAATCTAAAAAACTAAATCATATGTTGTGATATATGATTGAAACACAAAGCTACTATCAAGTTGCTCGTCTGTGACTGCAAATATCTTTATTTCTCCCTGTAAACAGTCAATGGAAGATTGAGATTTTAGATTTATAGGGGTTTGAAAGGGCTTAAATTAATTTTAAATTTTTTTTCTAATATTTTATTTTGGATAAGATCTGGTTGTTGAGTTACTCATTTTGTCATTTGACTGTAATCGAATATTGCCGAAAAGAGAGTTTTATGAGATTCATCTATTGTTTTGTATTTTATGAAATTATTATCCCTTTTTGGTCAATTTCGTCCATGATGTTCAGTAGTCGACAACTAAATCTAAAATGGGTATTTTACAGATTTTGATTTAGAGTTGATATGACTATTTTATGGCTATTTTATTATTGACAGATTTGACTGTTGTCAAGTGAGAATTAGTTCAGTTTTAAAAATTGTATTAGAGGGTATAACTATATTCTTTGATCTATATTATGTTGTACCATTTTTATTTAATTGTGTTTACTATTTTCATGTTATAAATCCCTTCATATTTGTGAGATCTTGTGTTGATGCTTCAGCATGTGTAAAAATCACTTGTACCAAGGTTGTGCATTGTTGGTATTGGTTATGAAGTTCTGCTAAGTTAAAGTTGGTTATCATGTTATAAGATTGTGAAAATAATTTTATATGTTTCATTGTGGTGTCATGGTATAATGTTAATCTTTTGAGTTTTTTATCTATTGTGTTATGTGATTGGGTCTTTAAAAGTACCTAAATCCTATATGGAAGTCTTTGTAAATTTTGGTTGATTCTTATCTTGGTAGTCTTCATTGGATGGTTAGTGTCAACCACTTGTTGTTTCTTTTATTTGTTTATGTGGGGCCTAGTGTTGTCTCCTAGCACGGAGGGAGTGGGTTTCAGGGTTTCACATGGTAGGGTGGTATTTCTGAACCATCCATTGGGATTTAGGTGGTGCAATTTATGCGCAACATGGAGAGTATTTTCTTTTGCTTCATTATATAGTTAAATTTATGTGTAAGTGATAATTCCATGAAAATTATATTCAATATGTATTATATATATTCCTCTTAGATGAGTTTATCTTGTACGTTGTAGCATTCTTGTAATGAAAATGTATATAGATTGAAGTAGTTTTGAAGAGATATTTATTGTTATTTATTATGTAATAGAAATGTTAACAAAAGAAATGTATTTATGATACATATAAACTTAATTTAAAAGTAGATGTGATATGTCTTTATGCACCTCTTTTATGGTGTTGATTGGAAATAGGTTCATATGAACATAGTGTTAAATAAGATTTAAATATAATTAAGTTATGTTACCATATGTAATTTGTTGTATGAAATATAATTTACATTGAAAATATTAACTGTATGTGTTTTAGTGTATCAAATGTATTTATATAGGCTAAATTAGTGTAGATGTATCATAGTAGCGACGTTAGGGGACCATGGTGGACATGTGTGTAAATGGGTTATGATTAATATTAGTTTTAAGTCATAATGTGATTATGATATGATGTTAATGTAATGATGTTATCCATATTAATTTGTTGAGTTGCATTAGTTAGTGTCACTTTAGTTTCAAAAAAAAAATTATTGGGCAATGATCTTGTTTATCTTTTTGTTATCTTCCGTGTCCTTTAGCTGGGCTACATCTCTACAACAGTTACAAGAACATTCGTAGACAAACTGGTATGCATGCTAGCAAAAGACCCCTATGCATTGCAGGACAGCTCTAACTCTACAACAAATCATGTTGCTATTATTAGAGGCCTTGTTTGTAAAGCATATATCTTCACTACTTTTATTAGAATAAAAATGTATAATTTAGAGGAATGCTTGAAAAGAACGAACACCAAAGCAACAAAAGTTCATTTTGAATTAGAGTGTAAACTATTTCTTGTAGACAAAATGAAGATATCTACTCCTACTATAGAAAAATGCTCCACTAGCAATCCTATGCTTTGATTGCTCTTTTGCACTTCTAATCATTTCTCATAACTCTGACTTTTAAAAGCTAACTCCAACATGCTAAGACTTTTTTTTAAGAAATATGGACACAATTCATACCTATGTTTTCATCTACATATTTGTATGTTTATTTACCTATACCATCTTTTTTATTATACCATGGTGCATTGATTTTGTTGTCATTCTTACTTTTGAATATTTCAAATTAGTTGGATGCTTATATGATATGCTTACACAGATTAGAATTTGAAATACAACTAAACTATTTATTCCCACATATATTTCAAATATTTTCTATATGAGCAATACTTCACAATATATTTTAATATATATTAAATATTTTGTATATGGCTAATCATTGAGATTAAACTTCTTTATGTCATATTTAAAATCTTCATGAATCGTATAAGTTTTTTCATTATACTAAAATTGTGTGTGTGTGTGTGTGCTTCCAGGTCTAAAGAATATCAAAAGTAGGACAAAGATAAATCTATGTTGTGCCTAGACCAATCTATATAATGGTTCGCTTCCCAACTCAATATTCAAGCTATTATATAGACATTTACTATTTGAGAAAGGAAAGTGTTAAAAACCTATTAAAAAGAAATTTACTATATAACAACTACATTCAAAATTGTAAATTTATGAATTCTTTGAAAATCTTATTCACCAATGATGAACATTTAGGGAGATCGTTTGTTTAAGAGGTAAGGTCTAGGCTGTCAGTAAAAGTTGTCAAGAAGAAAAGAGATAAACAAAGGGAAAGAAGTATGTTTGTAGTCATATGTATATGTATATGAATATTTATATGTATATGTATATTTATATATATACACACATGTATGTATATGTATATGTATGTGTATGTGTATGTGTATGTATATGTATATGTATATGTATGTATATATATATATGTATATGTAGATGTATATATATGTGTATATATCTATATGTATAATGCTGATGTATAGAATTCTCTATTTGTATTCCTTTCACACATATATAGTCTTCTATATATTCCATTTTTTCCTTTGGTTGCATTGCTCGATGGGTGTAGAATGGTCAAAACCTCCCATGCACTTCCACTACTTCACCGATTGGATGTTCAACAAGTGTTGTGTTCTACAATCTTCACTATGGTGTATATGTATTGTTGTTGTAAGTTGTTTTTCCTCTATCTTTTTGGCCATTTCATACACACCTAACCACATATATATATTGTCATAATTTTGTTTTCTAAATTTATTATTTACTAGCTTATGGGTTTAACAATTCCCTTATTGAAAGGTTAGAGATCCTTCAGTGCAAAGAAAAACTATATGATTTCCCCTATTCTTTTTGCATGGTTACATATATTCCAAAACATACCAAAATCAGGTATGTCTATATAGTTATTCCTATACATTGTATGCTTTCAAAAAAGACCTTTGTTATTTCTTTCTTCTCTTCCTTTAAACAATTTTTTTTGTATTTCATCTTCGTAATTCTATTTTCTATAGTTCTTTATGGGGAATTCTCTTTTCCTAAAAAAGTTATTGGAGCCATAAGAGCTTTAAGAAAATGAAGATATGTATTGGAAGATAGAAATTTTCTAGCATGTTCACTATTCTCAAGAACTATGCAGTTTCCATGTCTTACACATATATATAATCAGCTCTAATAGAGGAATTGTATGAAAAGTATCACAATAACACTTATTTGTTACTAAATATTATACCCAAGAATTCAGTTGCCCTGTATTGAGTCAACCAGGTGCACCATTTCCAACCCATGTAATTACCAAGGTCCATGTCGCCTCAAAAAAAAAAAAAACTTGCACAAGTTCTCACCAATTGTGGCATTCCCAGCATTAGCAAATCCAATTCACCCACACCACAATGACTCTTTTGATAGTAAGGATTAATCAAAGTATGCTTTCCACATGGAAACATTCAATATAACATTTACTTCCCCCTCCAACCCTCTATGCTAATGGGAGGCTGAATTTGTGCTTGTGCAAGAAACACTTTGCTATTCCTAAATTCCTCCTCATAGAACACACTATCTCCACCACCAACCCATATACCACAAGCTTCCAAATCATCAAGAAAAGGAAAGAAACGCCTCCCTCATTGAAAAATTCTAGGAAGCAAGACTTCGCCAATAAAATCCCTTATTGCTTTTGAAATTAGAAATCGCCTACTAGCTCTTAGAGTAGATTTGAAGTACCAAATAGATAATTCACAAAAGAGATATTCCATAATTTTGTAGTAGTACAATGAAAAAAAGTACGCCCCAAAGACTATCTCCATAGTACATTTTTCCATGTTCCCATGGTTTCCTTCTCAATCTTCTTGGAGCACATATGTTTTTTAGGTGAAAGAAAGAAGATTTCATTGTTATTTCTTCATCCAAGGGCAGCGCCAACATGAGCTACAATTATGCAAAACTAATCTTACAAAATACCCATATGTGTGAAATCATCACTTACACATCTCCGCACCACCACACTTTTGAAGCCCTCCAATCTCACTACAAAAATGGATCCATATGGATGATTTTAATAATACCGCTACCAAACTAGCACTACGATGCAGCGCCCCTTTCAATAGGATAACTTCATCAAAGTATTCTTTCCCATGTTAAAAACATTGAATATAAAGTATATATTATCCCACACACCAAAATCTTCACATTTCATCATCCCAACGCCCACAAAAATGATAGGTTACTAGTCTGCGTTTACCATGCACATTCCTATAATGAAAAACACCTAAACCACCCCTCGACCCCTTAATGTATCGCCTTCAACACCTATGTCAACATCACCACACGAAAAAATGGTGGCCCCTGGCCGACCCCCGGACACGGTCCCCACCGATAATACCAATTTATTGCTACGCTAATGGAAACCCCAGCGGAAACTTCAAACAAAAAACCTCCCCAACCCATGTAATTGCTAACCTCGAACAATCAAGTATACATTTACATGTATATATATGTATACATGCACACACACACACACATATGTATAGTGTACATCCTTCTAGATCTGAGCAATTTGCATAGATGGTTAATTTATTTTCTATTTTTTCTTGTCAAATGTTTGTATCTTTGTCGTTATACTGACTATGGAGATTTAAAAGAGATTATTGTTTTGTGTGGATGGAGGAATTGCAACTAAATATCCTTTATTTCACTAGAAAATATGTGGAGGGTTAGTAATTTGCTTGCCATTGGTTTATGGTTATGCTTATTTGTCTCTATTGACCAATGAGGAAGATTTAGGTAGATCCTTTGTTTAAGAGGTAACCTCCAGGTTTTTAGTAAAATTTGATCATCATCGCTAGCAATTCCATTTTATGGTTGTGCTAACAAAAATATCCATGGAGACTTTAAAAAAAAACCCCCAACCCATATAATTGCTAAGCTCCATCCTCATGCCGAAAAAAACTTGCCACTCAGCTTCCACTTATCCATCCAACCCATCTTTACATATAGAGAACTAGGGAAATTGTAACATAATTGTATCAACATCAACTGTAAATGTGTGTATCCTTCCAACTTCCCAAATCAATTATTCAAACCTAGTTCCTGAGGGCAGTGCCTATTTTCTCTATGTTATGCAACAATTATATGATGCAATGATCTATGTAAAGTGCATATAGCACCACAAGCTTAATTGGAAATTTAAGTTGCATTGTTTGGTATTCAATATGATTAACAAAAGATTTATAGAAAATACCCATGTAAAACAACTTACAAACTTCACAGCACAATAGTTTCAAAACTATCAGATCTATTATATAAGAGAGTCAAGGATTACTATTCTTACAATAGCCTCATATGCAAGCAACACCACAATGGCTCTTTCGACAATGCAACTTAACTAGTACATTTTCTTGCCTTGCAAAGAAAAAGAACAACAAAAAAAATAGTTTTTTATAGGAAACTTTGAATAGATGATAGAAAAAGAGCATCATGCAACATATTGGTAGAAGCCAAGCAGTCTATGTAACAGTCGTAAGACATATTAAGATGATACTTAAGATTCATATGTATGTCACTCTCTAGTGTTTCCCTGTTAGTTCTTTTACAATTCTCCTATTTCTCTATATCATCTAATGGTAAATAGTGGAGCCCAACTTTACAATATATACATGTATATATATATATATATATATATATATATGTGTGTATATACATGCATATATATGTATATATATATATGTACATGTATATATATATGTATTCACATATAGATGTATATGTATATATATGTTTCCATATATGTATATCTATATATATATATGTATTGTGGTGTAACTGCACAACAAAAATTAAATGCAATATTCAATGTTACACTGTGGAAAATTATATTACAAAATATGCTAGAAAATATATTGATTCAGTTGCATTGCCAAAAAATCCATTCTAGTATTATCAATATGTTACAATCACTCCTATCTTAATCTACAATTGGGCAAAAAAATTACCAATCCTAAGTATTTTAATGGAAGAACCTAGATATAACTACTATTGCTCCTATATGGGTATTTTTTATATACCAATTACGGAATTGAGTACATATAGATATGTGCCTATGGTTCTATCTATCTACCAGGGCACTCAATACAATTTTCCTCTTTGTGTGTAATATTTACTATCCAACAAGTGTTGTTCTAATACCTGTTATATAATTCCTCTATTTGTTTTTAATATGTACTATGAAATAATGTAGCTTGAATCTTATATCAATATGTTTCATGATATCCTTTTCCCCTCATTTGTTTCAAGCTTTACAGAGACTCCAAAATTAAATGCTCTCTTCTTAGCAAATAGAAACTTCAAAAAAATAGCCTATCAACTAAAGATATAAAGCTCAATAGATAAGAGACAATGCAACTATTGCTATCTTTTGAAGTTATAGCTGCAAGCACATTTAGTCAATTGTTACATATATTACTTGTGTTGTGTGACTATGTTTTATTATATTCTTTCCTTTATTGTACATTCTTCTATATATTCCACTTACCAATTTTATTCTAACTGTCTTCAAATCGTATTATGCTTTTTCTTTACTAGGATATCTCTTCTCCTTATACTTTTTAACCCACAAAAAATGGTACAATGTTATATAGTTTTTTTCACAACACCCATATTTCTGCACATTCCACTCACTGCACATATATATCAAGATGGTCATGGGTTTAGTGCTTTTTGATTCTATAATTGTATATTTGTTGTTGCTTATACACATAGACACACAAATTCTCACATGCACTTTCCCATAAAAAAAATACTCTATTATATTCATTGTATTTGTCATTGTTTCTAGAACTCTTTGTTCAAAATTTTTAGTGCATTGCTTATACACAGTTGTTTTCCAATAAAATATCCCATTTTATCTCTTTCTATTTACAACAAACAATGCCAACCTATTTTATTATATGCATATTTTTTTCCCTTTCTAATGTTGCACAAAAGCATTACCCATCGATCTAAGTGGCTATGAATAGCAACCAGACACCGCTCTCATATGCTTCTGAGTAGACAAACAAACTATTCATACCATCACAGTTTTTATCCCCAGAAGTAGATGAGAGTGGTGTTTGTTGTTCCGTTCCACTAAAGTGAGTGATTTTTACAATCCTTTGCTATTGACCTAGCACCACACCACTAGAAAACTGTGTTCTTGCCATGCTCCACGTTACCATTAAAGAATGCAGGTCAAGTCATTTCCCATATAATTCAACAATGAAAAGATTTAACTGTGATCAAATCATGCATAGAGAATTATTATGTCTTTCAACTCTCCAAAATGGGTATCATAGAAAAAATACAAACACATAGCAATGAAGATTTCTTGGACAAAATTGTTTACCAACATGCCATTTATTCAAAATGTTCCATTTTGTCTCTTTCTTTTTTTAACAAATATTGCTAACCTCTTTTACTCTATATCTAAATTATGTACTTTATAATGTTGGACAGATACAATGGAAATTCAAGAAAATTATTGTGTTGTAAATTCTCTATTCCACATCCTTTCATGCTGCAACAACTTGGCCCAACCATCTTTTACTTACTCTTCTTATTGTGTGATATATGGTAAGAGTCCTTGAGATTTCTCATGGACCTTACCTACTTTTCCTTCTCGGGGGTTTGGCTAGAGCCCATGAGGCTTCATGATGCCAATATGGTAGGAAGGACAACGAGTATGGGTTTACTAGTTTTGAATTTTATCATCAATTTATTTCTTACTGCTTACATACATGGACAAATAACCCTAACCTACTTTATTCTATATTTATATTTTCCCTTTTCTAATGTTGCACAAATATAATAGGCATTGAAGCAAATTAGTCTATTGTAAATTGTGTATGTCAACTTACTTGTGATTCTTAAGTGCTCTCCCAATAGTTGTTTTAGAATTTATTTGTTTTTGTTTTTTGTCATATATGCTAAGAGTCCTTGAAATTTTCCATGGACCTTACTTGACTTTTTGCTCAAGGGTTTGGCTAGAGACCATGAGGCTTCATGATACCAATATAGTAGGGAGGACAATGCACATGGGTTTAGTGCTTTTGGATTCTATCATCATATATTTTCTCTTGCTTATATACATAGACACACAAATTCTCACACACACTTTCCCATCAAAAACAAATACTCTATTCTATTCATTGTATTTGTCATTGTTTCCACAACTGTCTTTTCAACATTTTTAGTAGATATATTACTTATACACAATTATTTGTGAGTATCCCATGTATTCAAAATCTCCTATTTTATCTCTTTTTTATTTACGACAAACAATGCTAACTTGTTTTCTCCTATGACTATATCTTTTTCTTTATAATGTTGCACATAAGAAATAGACATACAAGTGAATTATTGTATTGTAAATTTTCTATTTCATATTCTTTCCTACTCCAACAAGTTGATCCAATGCTTCTCACTCTTGTTGAACACCACCAACATGACATGTAAGTACAAAAATTTCCTATTATCAATAAATACATTCTGTTAACCAACTATAACTATTGTTAACTATTTTGCTTACCCTTTTTTGCAATGAAATGTGATTCTGCCAAGAATATAAATTTCCACCTACACAATTAAGTGTACTCAATGATATGCTATATGATTCAAAAACATGAAACTATTCTTTGCTACTAACCATCTTCCTTTTGTAGGTGGAAATCTGCCTAATTATAATCATCAGATATGCTCTTCATTGGATGGATATTGGTGTAGCACATATTTCATTTAAACTAGTGGATATGAAGAACCAAAAGCAATGATCTTTCCCTACAAGGTGTGCAATGAAATGTTATAAAATTCATGGCATTTTCTATGTCTTTAAATTTCATGACATTCATCATTAAATTATAAGTTATGGAATTTTCCATGGGTTTTATAACATTTCAGACTACATACCCTATAGGACAAAAGTGCTCTGGTGTGTACATGTCAAATTTTCCATGTGGCAATTCTTTCAATTCAATGCTACATATAGATTTGCTTCAACACGAGTGCTCCACAAAAAAAGGTTTACTTCTCCCAACTATATAATGCTAGCATGTCAATAAATAGATTCATTCAACTAGTCATGAATACCATTAATTATTTTTACATTGCCATTGTCTTTGATCATTTTGCACATATACTTAGTTACATTTAATTATTCCTTTTTGATTCCAATTGGTTTAGTAAAAAATCTTTTTGGAAGTGAAATAAGTCATTGTTTGATTAATTTATTGTTCATTTATTTGGTTCTTTGTTTATTGTTGCTTTTGATACCAGGCTGAAGGGGTCTAACACTGATGCATTGTGAAATGTGAGAGAAAGAATATTTATTAAGTTGCATTGTTGAGAGAGCCCTATGGTGTTTGTTTTATAGAACATTATTTATTCTTCATTCCTTTCATTTGGTACTTCTGGTTCCTATTGATAGTAAGTTGTAGGGTTTTATATTGATTATGATGCATTGTGCAAATAGCGAGTGCAGTGATGCTTAAGTAGTAGACCATTGTTAAAATTGCCACATTTTTCTCTGGCTTCCCATTTCACATCATTCATTTTTCCCCTACATACATATATGTACATGCACAAATTCTTGTATACATTTACTATTGTGTTTTTAGTATTGCCTCGAAATAAGGCTTTCCTTGTCATTCAAATAAAATAATAATGAATGTTGAATTTCCATGGTATATCCCATGCATGTTTCATTCTTCTCTTGCTTAGGGTTCTCGATATAGGCCATGTGCCCTCATTATTCCATTATGGTAGGAAGACAAACAAACATGGATTCTGTAGTTCTCCATTTAACACCATATACTTGTTCTTACATATATATATGTCTAGACAAATTATTGTATACATTTGCCGACATCTTTCTAATGTTCCTTGCAAATAATATGTAGCTTCTAACTCAATTAAAATACCTTGACAAAGTATGCTTGTCATTTGAATCCTAGAATTATGGAGTTGATACTACTTATAACATCTTCACCTTTTTGCAAAAGCTACTTTTGATGTCCATTATAACTAAACTAATGGAATCACTTTTCCAAAATACATAACTATACTAGTTGAGTCACTTTTTCAAAAGCATACTTGTTAATTTGATGTTAGGAAGATAACACATAATGTACAATTTGGTAGCCACTTTGTAACTAGAATTATGGAGTTGATACTACTTATAACATCTTCACTTTTTTGCAAAAGCCACTTTTGATGTCCATTATAACTAAACTAATGGAATCACTTTTCCAAAATACATAACTATACTAGTTGAGTCACTTTTTCAAAAGCATACTTGTTAATTTGATGTTAGGAAGATAACACATAATGTACAATTTGGTAGCCAGGATGCTTTGGCAGCCGTAAGTCTTATTCCTAAGCTTTTTTTAGAACCAATATCCCATTTTAATGGATGAAACCAATTTGATTTAGCAGCACAAAAACATCAAATATACACTCTGACCAGCACCAAAATATATAATACCTTAAAATTTTGGACAAAGATTTATAAATTATTAAAGAGAAACTAGCCCTTGCAGATTTCAGTTACATATTTTGATGGGGGGTAAAATCCGGTGGGTGTGAGGCAATCTTGCATCCGCAAAAGGATTTCCATTTTTTTCATATTTGTTTTCTTTTGCCCGGAAGTAATTTTACGTTTTCTAGATACCGCCGTCCGAATGAGTTTTAACTTTCGAGGCGCTTTTCACGCTTTCATCGGCGGCACTATTTGCTTGAGTTTAAAAGTGAGTAGAGACATAATTGCGCGGGAGGTTAGGGATGGAAAAGCCCGCAATGCGTGAAGAATCCGGATTAAGGATGTTACGACTGAAAGTTATTCAGTTCGGAGTTACCTTTACTGAAACTAGCCAGGGCTTCGGTTTGGGGCACTCGCCCGATCCGGATGGAGCTGCAAAGAATTTGTAGAAATGCCAGAAGTAGTTTTTGAAGACCACTGTGGAAGAAAATTATTTTTAGAGCTTTCCGAAAAGGCAATATAATTAGAATCGACCCAGTCGGATGCAAAGTTATAGCTACGAAAGTTATTGCATATTTTAGAAATGTGCTAATTTTCAACTGTGAATTTAAACTTGAATTTCAAATTGTAATTTTGGCGCCAAACCGTCAAAAATCTTATCTCGAAGGTTGTTTTTGGTTCCAAACCAAAATGGGTCTATTTAGGGGCTTGTTTCTAATTTTTGAGTAAATTTTTGGGGAAAGAAGTTCGCATGCTGTGAAAGGGGATCTGGGTAATTTTCTGTAAGTTTGTAATTTGCATGTATCACAGAGCTTGAGGATTTATGATCCTCTGCATGTAAGAGTTCCATATTTTAATAGAAAATATTATTCTCTATTTTGTGAGTGTATTTCTGTGTCTCGAGTTTTCTCCCTCGTCAGTATTCAATTGAGAAAATGTGATTTATAAAGAATTTTTTTATTTAAAACTCAATTTCATAATATTACTTAACAAAGCTAATACTTTACAAATTTGAATTATATTCAGTTTAGAAAATGTGATTTATAAAGAAAAAAGCAACAATAAATAGACAACAAAACACATAAACAATAAATTACTATTTTTAGAAAAAATCCCATTGAAAACAACTTACAGATTGCACACCACAATGATTTTACAACCCTCCAGCTTGCTAAAAAATAGAGTCGGCGTCGACAATTTTTATAGTGGTCTAGTATCAAACCCACACCACAATGGCTCTTTCAACAATGCAACTTAATCAAAGTATGCCACACAAAATGGTAGGTGTTTGTTGATATGCCCATTGAGCATAATCATTCTTCTAATATAACGATGTCAACTTTTTTGGCTTCCTTAAATTGAAATGAGAAACTCTATTGTTTATGTTATTTAATCCACAACTCCAATCTTGCCATCTATTAGTATTCATATCTACCTCATGATAATTAAATCATTATAATTAATCAATTGATTCATCAACTAGACAAAAAAAATGTGAGGCCCACCTCTATGTTACATCTAGTGTGTAGACTATTTTAAGTTTAATTATTAATTATGCTTAATGATACCCTTGATGATAGGAGATTTAGACATTTGTGTTCTTGTGATGATTTGATTATGACTATGCTACATCTAGAACTTGGAGTATTTTGAGTCTGGTTATTATCTATGCCTATTGATAAGAATGATGATGAGATATTTAAACGCTTAAGTTCATATGATGATTGATCAAATTTTATGCTAGTTATTGAGTTGTTTATTTTGAATCTAGAAACTTAATGTTGAATGAATGAAACCAATGGTGGGAACCAATCATGCCCCAATTGGATGAGTATGAAAGTTATGGTTAATGAAAAGGATATAAGATAGGTGGCTAATGATTTTTCAATTATGTTATTGGATCCTTATGCTATGTGGATTATGAATCTGGTGTAAATGCAATGGTTTGAATTTTTTATATGAATATGATTTACTTGGATGTATTAATGTGTGCATCGAGTGTGCAGGTGCACTTTCCATGGCCAATGGAAATTGGAGGTGACTCTTGGGAACCCTATGTAAATTAACCAGTGAAACCGAGCTAAAGTCCATATGAAGGGACTATAGTTCCATCATGTAATTATTGATGTTATTTGTAAATGATTTTAATTTGGTTTTTATTGCCACGTCAGTCCATCTAGGAGGTGAGTTGTCTATCCAAGTGGACAAAGTCGGATTTGAACTTTTGGGAACTTTTTGGGGATTGAAAAGTGATTTTTTAAAGTGTTTTTATGGGTTTAAGGTCCCTAGGGCAGGTATCTATGGGTTAGGTACCTTTTTAGCTCAAAATCATGGGTCAATCTCAAGATAGGGCACTCTTTTTGAGGCCTTAAAGAAGTTTGGCGAAAATAAGGTTTGGAAAGTGGGATGGGGACTAGTCCCTTTCCAATCCCACTTCTCCATGTTGTCTTGGAAGTCTCCCTAATCCTCACACATGTGTGAGAACACATGGGTGAGTGCGCCTGAGAGAGTGAATGGGAGGTTGACAAATGTCAACTCCCTATTCAAAGGAGTTCATACTTGAGTTTCTATAAAGCAAACTCAAAACAAGGGTTAGGGGATCTTTTTGGCATTCTTGATTTTGGTTGAATTTTGGGGGAGTGAGGAGTTGGAAGAAAAAGCTTGGAAGAAGAGGAGTTGGGTGGATCCTCAACGCATCCTTCCTTGAGCTTGGTTTTAAGGTAGATTCACCACTTTTTCTTTCTACTTCTTCATGCTTGTATTTGAAAGATTATATGTGTAGGTGAAAAGATGTGTTTGAAATTTTATCTATTGTGTTTGATTTGTGTGTTTATTTCAAAACGCTTTTGGAGCACATCTTCTTGTGTTTTTGATGTATTATGTGTTATGGGAAAAAGGGTGTATAGGGATAGGCTCACCCAAAATTTGGGAAGAGCATCCCTCATTGGGGATGGTATGGAGTAGGAACCTCCATGGGGAAGTATAATCCCTCCTTAAGAGGAGAGGCTCAAAAAGGGTATGAGTATCCAGACGTAAATGTGAAATGGTAGTAATGGTTTTGGTGGTACGGGTGTTGGAGAAAGTGAAGATATTAAGGAAGGGTTGTATGTGAAATGATGGAAGTATGATATGAATTATTCTTGTTGTTATTACTGTGAGTCCCCATATGGAGTGCGTAGTCCACTCTCTATCCCCCACATTGGATTCTTGATGGAATCCTAAAGTTATGTGAAAAATCCCTTGGTTGGGTGTGAAAACAATCTTGTGTGTGTAAAACAATGTTTAGCTTGGTTTTGTTTGTACCTGGTTCCCTCGGTTGCCTCCTAGCTCGGGGGTGGTTTGTGAGCAAACCTATGGTTGAGAGGTGAGCACACCAATGGCCATAAAGAAAGTTGTTTCTTGAGTGTGTTTCATGTGTAGGTGATACTGTTGGAAGAGCTTGCAGATTTAAGGTGCATCCTGACTGTTGTTGGGTGGAGCATGTGTTGGAAATAATATCAATGCCATG
>VDFB02339488.1:0-41625 GCA_007258455.2 Sequoia sempervirens | reverse complement strand
TAAAATTTGGCTTATTTATGCCTTCGTTTGTCCTATTTTTCATCCACAAGCCTAGTTAAATGCATTTTTCCAAGGATAATATTGACATGTAATAAATGGAAAATAGTAATTTAATGTTTTTGACTATGTATTCTAGATTTAGGGATCTAGGACCCATATGCCCATCTGGGCATATGTGTCCTCCCTAGGTCTTGATCCTTGATTTCAAATATCACATTGAATATAACACATGTTAAAGTATGTGTCTAGGGATTAAGCCTCTAGGACTCATATGCCCAACTGGGTGTATGAATCCTGGTTTAACCTAGGACCTATTTTAATTCAAATAATTGGCAATATTTTATTATGCTTAGTTTCAATTTTTGAATGTCAGCTTCTAGTGTTATAAATTTTGGAAATTAGGCATAAACAAGTATAAATACATGGTCATTTTATTAAGTTTATCCTAGCAATAAATATAAGATTCTTCAAGTATTCATGCAAGAGTTTACAAGGGAATTCAAGAGAAAATCATCAAGCATTTGAAGCTACATTCAAGACTCAAGCATCATGCCAAATTCTTCATGTATCATGTGTGTTTGTGAGCTAAAATTTGTGATGTAGGTTTCATGATTCAAGAAAGCATTCAGGACAAAGTTTCAAACATTCAATCAAGAGTGAAGATCCACATCCATTGAAGCCATTTCACATAAATTTTCAACCTTCATTTCAAGGGTTTGGTGAGTTGCAACATTGCATTTTTTCATTCATCATTCCATCATGCTTTTCTATTTCATTTCAAGATTTAATTACCAAAATGGGGTTTGACCAAGGGAAAACCCCATCCCATAAGAAAACAACATTTTTCTCTCTTGATGTATGTTTGTAGATCTAGGTGAATTGGAGCTTGAAGATCGTTTGAAGGAAAAGTTGCAAAAGTTGTCAAACTTGTCAAGAATTTGTCATCTTTATGGAAACTCACTTACAGACATGAATTCAGACTTTCAGACCTGAAGATTGGATAGGAAGGAAGCTACATAAGATCACTAGATGCTATAGAAGTATCAGTCAAACCATAGAAATAGGTCTCATATGCCCAACTTGGCATATTAGTCCTTGTATACCCCTTTTACCCATCTTTTTGTAGATCTTGATCAATCATCAGAAGATTCTAGATTTTTTCCCAGAAACCCTGTAGCAAGACTCATGCACCCAACCTAGCATATTAGTCCCAATATAGTTCAAAAAGAATATTTTTAGAGTTTGCAGATATTTTCTTGGAATCTCCATTATTCCAAGTACTTTTCCATTCCAGTCAATTTATTAGTTTTATTTTATGCTTACATTTTTCTAGGTTTCATAGTGAGTTTGCATAAGTTTTTTTGTTTCTCCCTTTTGAATCTTCATTTAATGGTGAAATCCCATCCAATTACACTAGGAATCCACTAGACATTCCTTAATCAATTCAATTGGTCAAGGGATCTAGTTTCCTAATGAGCTAAAGTTTGAAATATTCCCAATTCCATCTCCCAAAAGGTGGAACCCCTATTTCCATTTTGTTCATTTTTTTGAACCTAACCTTTGGACACTTGAATTTATGATTTGGAGAACATTATAGTCCTAGACCTATATTTCATTAACTTTTCATTAGATTTACATTAGTTTAATTGTATTTAGGACTTCTAAATATTGCATTAGTGAAAAGTGCATATAGGTTGTGTTTTGTTGCATTTTGCATCATTCAATTTCATTTGAAATCTATAATTGTAAATTGTCAATTGAGAATACAACCTAGAAACATCAAAACCAACTTAGAATTAATTGATTTAAGCTTAAGAAACCCTATTTGGGACTCATTCACTGACCTAGGAGATTTTGTCATTGTACAGGTCTATTTTGTAGATTTTTGTATTGTATGCTCTCTATTTTTTACTATCTGAACCTATCAAAACTCTAATTTGGACTCATATTCGCACCTATGAATATTAGTCCCCTACTAGGTCGGATCAACATTTCATAGCTTTAAAATCTTGTCATTTGTGCTTCTAGTTGTTGTCACTTTGTAGAATTGTTGTCATTGGCAATCTTTTCAAAATTGGTTTCATTTCAAGTGCATTTGCAAATATAAGAATTGGAATTAAATCATATCATTTATCTTGTTTTCATTGCATTTATCTCACATTCATTATCCTTCCTTGATTGACCCTTGTATGAGCTTTACAACTTGGTGTCCTATTGTTGATACTATAGTGAGACGTAGTTTGAGACTCATATCATCCCAAAATAACAGACTCATTTTGGATCTTGGGTTATCTAGCTCTTTCATTCATAGTGTTGACACCAATACACTAGGTATGGACCATACCATTGAAAACTCTTTACTGGGTATGTGCAAGATCATCATGGAAAAAAATAGGCCCTTAAGTGGCAAAAAATTTAGAAAAATTAGACTTATGAAACTTGACGTAAAAATTTAAATAAGTTAACTATATTATTTCAAGAATATGTTAGAAGAGAATTTGTAGAAAATTGAATGTATTTTCTAAACTACTAGGTTTATTTAAGAAAAATAAATCTATTTGGTGAAAATTTGAAATTTCAATGTAGTAATACTTAAATTTCGGGAAAAACAGAAGTAGTGTTTATACGACCACTAACCACAATAAAATGATATTTTTAATAAGATTTAGATATAAGTAGATGACTCATGTCTGATGTGATGCATATTTTTTTGTAATTTTTCCAAATAAATAATTAATTATGAATTTTTATTATAACTTTTAAAAAATATAAAAAACTATATGTCGACCACTTCCAGACTTGGTCAAAAATTCATGAAATTCATTTTTTTTAATCCTATTGTATTCAAAGCATAGAATGTGACACATGTTTTGGATTCAAAAAATGTGATACCGTTTGAAGGCTATAAATGGTTTTCAATGATCCTATCAATCATGACTTTAGTCGTAATACAAATAGAAAATGAATAATAATTATTTATTAAATTCAAAGTAAATAATAATTTATATTGGTGGAAAGCTAAGAATGTCCTTTAAAAACCCTTTTCATTTCATCAATTTTGGGTAAAAAAAAAGTCATCAGCCACATACCCTACACATACCCATCATATCACAACTTTTTGGCCCATCATGATCCTACACATACCCTACCTTCAAGTAGTATGACAAGTTTTCAAAAAATGGTTACTAGTGCCCCTCAAGAAAACCCAATCAAAATCCATAAAGAATTGGCACATCTACAATACCTTGTGAGTACTGAAATTTTTTCCAATACCGTTATTCCTACCATACAAAACATACACTGAATGATTGAAAGTGAAAAACAAATAGAGATTACAAGTAACTTAGATTGTATTTTTGGAAAAAAATTTACCTCAATCACTAGTTGTAGTAAAACTTTGAAAATTGCTCAAAGTCAAGGAGGAACCCAAATTCCTCTTCCTACAACCATTGCCTCTATTTCTAATAAAACCAACTCTCAAGTTACCGCAACAATGCAACCTACTAGTAATGTTTTTCCTACCTTAGGTATTTCCACTAGCAATCCTTGTACCTTTGTGGCATCCCACAACATATCTCCTACCACTTTACCTCCCATAAGTGTTCCATTCACTTGCCTTTCAAAGACATATACACCTCCATCCCAAAACACAACCAATGATGCCATCCTTAGCCAACTCTTACAAAATGTTTCATCCCTTCAATGAAAAATTACCACTATAAACCAAAGTTAAAATGGCCAAGCTTTAAGTAATATGTCACAAGCAATCCCTTATCCTTGAAGATATTAAGAACACCAATACCACAAGGTATAGAGATTCCTAGGTTTGAGAAATATGGAGGGAAAGGAGATCCTTCTAACAATTTTCCCACTTACACCACCTTATATAGTGATTTTATCCTTGAAGACAAGCTCTTGGATAAGCTTTTCCCTAGGTCCTTGAAAGATACCGATTCAGAATGGTTTACCTCATTACCAAATAACTCAATTCATTCATTCAATGAACCTGTTGAGGCCATTATCAACTATTTCCAAGTGCACATGACCCATAAGATGATATATTATCTGATTTGATGAGATGTAAGAAAAAGGATGATGAAAAGGTTACTGACTTCATTTCACACTACCAATTGCTTTATTTCCAAACAAACATAGAGATTCTTGATCCTCACCTTCAATGAATGTTCATAAAGAACATACAAATTGAGATGCAAGATAAGCTTTACATGATGAAATCTACTTCCTTCGTACACTTGTGTATCACCCTTCATGATTATCAAAACTCAATTAGTAGTCATGAAACAAAACCCACCTCTAGCCATCCTAAAAATTTTGAATCCACAACTAAAAACAATTGCTAACCTTTCAGAAAGAAAAAAAAGGATTTCTTCAACTAAATCCCCATCAACCAACCCAACATATTGATACTCAACTGGCTACTATAAAAAAGACAAATCCTTTTACATTTGGGGATCCAAATAAACAATTTACTCCCTTACCTGATACCCTCGATAACACCATGTTCCAACTTCTAGAAAAGAAAATGATTTCCTTCCCTCCTGTTAAAGCTTCTGATCCTACTAAGCCATTACCTCCAAAATTTAGATCAAATTCCTATTGTCAATTTCACTACCAAAATGGACATAATACGAAACAATGTAAGCATCTTAAACATATGGCACCTGCAAGACCTCATTGATTCCAATCAAATTCAAATTTGTGGTTTCAATGATTGAGGTAATAAGTATATTTATCCTCCCAATCAAAACCTAAAAATATTTACCAACCCCATTCTAAATCATAATATTTAATTTTTCAAAGATTTTGAAAGTAAGAATGATGTGATGAATGTTGACACAGATCATGACAACATGGCTACTAATGAACAAAGTCCTATGGATAATATGGTTGGATTGATCAAAATTCAACTTCATAAAGGCCAAACTAAAATACCTCTTGACATTTATTTCTCATCAAAAGATATAATCAGAACGTAACCTGATGGTCCTCTTTACAAACCTAGTTGAATCAATGACAAGCCTACCAATGGGATATTAATTGATCTCATCTATGTAGAGAATGTAATCACTTAATAATTATTACTTGTGCATGAAATCTATCAAGATACGCATGATAAATTGAAGGCATGGATAAAATGTATAATGGTTTTTCTTTCCCTCCAATAGGTTCGATCACCCTTCCTTTAAAAGTTGGACTAAAACAATTAGATGTCTCAATCTCCATCATACCGACATTAGAACAATTCCATGTGAAGCTTGGTTATCCATGGCTACACTCCATGGAAGTCTTCTCGTCGGTTGTGCATAAATGTTTAAAGTTTCCCTTTGGCAATGTGATCTTTACTGTGCATAATAGTGGCTTTAATCCTGTGTCTTCCCATGGTAATTTATCATTGGATTTATTTTGGCCTGATCCTATTGAACCTATTCAACCTCATGAAGGTTTTTTTTAAATCCTATCAAAAGTTTAAGGGAAAAAACATAGAATAATTATCCCTTCAAAACATGCCTCAACCCATGATTGAGCCTCCTATCCTTGACGAAACCATGGTTTAACCAAAATCCCTTCCAAGTAACCATTACCAACCCAAGACAAATCCTTTTCCTATCTCCTACAAATGACCAAGAGACAACCAAAACAATCCTGTTGTTCCTCCCAAGATAAAACAAGTTTATAGAGATAAAGAGAAAGTGGTTGAACAACCTCCCATGGTTCCTTTGGTTCCTCTTTCTAAGGGAAGAAAATAAAACTATGGTTGATAAACCTGCTCCTACAAAAACACAACATGGAAATTGTACCAAAAGAAACAAAAATTCTAGAGAGAATAGGCATAGACATCATGCTATTACTCGAAGGATAAACAAAGAGAACAAAAAACAAAATCAACATCTAAACTCTAGTGAAGTAATACATGATTAGTCTCCATCTTCACCACAACAAAAAGATCATATATCACAACCAAAACAAGGACTAGCACCTTCTTAGACATTATCATTTGACCTCCCATTGTGATTAACTTGGACGATGATGATGACATTGATAAAATTGATGAACAAGTGCATAGTGAACTGAGTTTATTGTTTTCTTCTTCCATGAGCTTAGACAATAACAAACATGATGATCCTTTCAGAAAGGATGACTCACCACATGTTCAACTTGGTCATGCTCCTAGTACCACACTTTCTATTGTCCCTTTGGCTAGTTGTCCACCTTCCACATATAATGAACAGGATTGGGATGCAAACAACCTATTATACGTTGACTGAAATATGCCTTACTAGTCTTGTCTTTTTTTTTGTTTTGATGTTAGGTGTGTGATTGCATGTGCATAATGTGATCTCTCATACCATTCTATTTTATGTATCTCTCTCTTTGTGGAATTCCTCTATTTGTATCTAAATTTTTCTATATGTCATAAATCTTTATCTTTTCTCTGTCTTGTGTTTTCCTTTTGGGGATGACTCAAGGTGTTGAGAAATTTAGGTCTCTTCCATGTTGATCCAAAATATTTTCTTTTTTCTCACTCTCTTTGTTTCATTCTTCCTTGATCTGCATGAGTATTTGGGGAATGCTAGTGTTTCTAAGCTCTCTAATAACTTTGTAGCAACCCCTTTTCATGATGTAGCTTCATTTGGAAACATATGATATGGCATAGGGATTTCCAAATAAGCTTTCATGTCTTTTTAGCATTTATCATTTGCTACTTTAAATTAATTTCTCACAACATGTTGTTTAGTAATTTCTCTAAAGTTGAGGCATACATTGACATTATTCTTTTGCATTTTACAACTCATGTTTCATTATGTAGTATTCTTCATATGATGCATATTTCTCTTTGTGATGAAATTGGGTGTGATGTCATCCAAGAGCGTGATCTCTCTTAGCATATTATATACCTCTTAGTTGAAATTCCAAGTGGGTTGTATTCCCTAAGTCATGAATATTCTATTCTTCGATTGGTCCTCTCTTGGAGACATTAGGCATGATGTTCCCTAGGTTGATACCTTACATGAACTAAGGAAAACCCCTTTGAATGTACCTTACACTATTTTTCATTTACAATAATTGTTATATGGCCACCTTGCATAACTCACTTTTCTTTCCTATGGAGCCATCATGTTTGTTCATGGATGTTAGCATACAAAGTTTTGCTTGCCTCATGAATCTCTTTGTTCATGTTGTGTAGTGCCTTATCAAATTTATCAAGAGGTATAGCTCTGGTATGGTTAGTACATATGGGATTCAACCTTATGCATGACCTTCCCATAGCCACTTTCTTGTTTGTGTGGGTGCATACTAGTTGTGTGTGTGTCACCTTTTTGGTGACTCGCCTAGTCGATACCAGAATCCACTAGCCCATGTGAGTGTGCATTTCTTTTGCATATTGGACACTTTGTTCAACTTGTAAACATTTTTTTGCACAAACAACTTAGGCCTGGTCCACATCATATTATGCAAACTATTGAGGCTTGATCCACCTTCTTTTTTCCTTTTCTCTCTTCTTTATGTCTTTGGCAGTGTATGCTTATATCATGTTGTTGCTTCATACATCATTCACATGTGTTTTCTTTTGTGCCTATGTTGGTTTTCCATAGGATCTCAGTCCTGGGGGCTTGATCATCCCTCTTGATCATTGTCATCCTATCTCACTAGAATTGGTACACTTAGACTCCTATTGATGCAAATTTGTCTACTTTAGTGTGAGTTTGATGCAAGGTCATCCTCTCAATAATGTGGGAGATAAATGTAGTGTAGAAAAATGTATCCCTTTACATTTCCACACTTGTTTGGTCATCCCTATTAAAATTTGGCTTATTTATGTCTTAATTGGTCCTATTTTTTAATCACAAGCCTAGTTAAAATCATTTTTATAAGGATAATCTTGACATGTAATAAATGAAATATCATAATTTAATATTTTTTACCGTGTTCCATATCTAGGGATTTGAAACCCATACACCCATTTGGGCATATGGGTCCTCCCTAGGTATTGGGCCTTGATTTCAAATATCAAATTGAACATAAAACTTCTTGAAGTATGTGTGCTGGGTTTAAGCCTCTTGGACTCATACACCCAACTAGGAATATGAGTCTCACTTTAACCTGGACCTATTTTAATTCAAATACTTGGTAGGATTTTATTATCCTTAGTTTCAATTTTTGAATGTCAGCTTGTACTATTGTAATTTGGAGAAATTAGGCATAAACAAGTATAAATACAAGTTCATTTCATTAAGTTTCTCCTATCATGAAATTAAAGATTCTCTAAGTATTCATGCAAGAGTTTACAAGATCATTAAGGAGAAAATCATGAAGCACTTGGAGCTACATTCAAGATTCAAGCATCATGTCAAAGTCTCCATGCATCATTGTGTGTTTGTGAGCTAACATTTGTGATGTAGGTTTCATGATTCAAGCAAGAATTCAATCAAAAGTCAAGATCCACATCCATTGAAGCCATTTCACATAAATTTTCAACCTTCATTTAAAGGGTTTGGTGAGTTACAACATTGCATTTTTTCATTCATCATTCCATCATGCTTTTCTATTTCATTTCAAGGTTTAAGTACCAAAATGGGGTTTTACCAAGGAAAACCCCCATGCCATAAGAAAACAAATTTTTTCTCTCTTGATGTATGTTTTTAGATCTAGTTGAATTGGAGCTTGAATATCCTTTGAAGGAAAAGTTGCTAAAGTTTTCAAACTTGTCAAAAAGTTGTCATCTTCATGAACACTCACGTATAGACAAGAACTCAAACTTTCAGACCTAAAGATTACATAGTAAGTAAGCTATAAAAGATCACTAAAGGCTATGGAAGTATCAGTAAAACCCTAGCAATAAGACTTATATGCCCAACCTAGTATATTAGTCTTAGTATACCCCTTTTTTCCATCTTTCTGTAGGTTTTGATAAGTCATCAAAAGATTCCAAATTCTACCTTGAAACCCTATAGTAGGACTCATACACCCAACCTAGTGTATTAGTCCCAGTATACTTCAAAAAGTAGATTTGCAGAGTTTGTGAAACTTGTCTTAGTATCTCCATTGATCCAGATACTTTTTTGTTGATGTCATTTTATCAATTTTATTTTATGAGCTTTCATTTTTCTAGGTTTCATAGTGAGTTTTCATAAGTGTTTTCATTTCTCCCTTTTCAAGCTCCATTTAATGGTGAACCCCCATCCAATTACACTAGGAATTCCCTAGCTATTCCTCAATCAGGTAACTTTGTTGAGGGATCTAGTTTCCTAATGAGCTAAAGTGTGAAATAGGCCCAATTCCATGTCCCAAAAGGTGGAACCCCTATTTCCCTTTTGTTCACATTCGAAGAGGAGCTAACTAGTGAGAGTAAAATTCAAAGTGCATAGGGCGATTTTAGCTTCAGAGCATTGAAACCCTAGTTTTTCAAACAATGTAAAAAGGTATTTTGTGAATCTTATGTGAAAATATTTGTTTGAAACTAGTGTAAGTCTATACTACAATGGCTACACCAAGGGTTATAGAGGTTACATAGAACCACAACCAAAATTCAAAATATATCCTATGAAAACCATAGATGATGATCCATTAGGTACATTCTCACATATTCCATCTAGGGTTTTACTAACCAAAGATATTATTGTTTACATTCATGGAAAAATGTAAGAGCATTATGCCACTAATTTAAGTGATATATGGGAAAATGAGTTAACTAGTGAGAATTTTTGCCTAAATTTAGAATATAAAAACCTATTTGAGAAGAAATTGGACATATGGAAATGGTTCCCTAATTTATTTTATGATGTCAAAAGGATTAGAATGTCTTTGAGCATAATTCATTAGTTTTTTTGGAGTGATATTCCTCACAAGATAACAAATGAATTAATAAGAGAATTCGCCGGCCTATGCTCCATCAGACCCATCCCTATCTTCAAATCCATAAAAAATGAAGTGGCTATGGAGAAAACTAGTTCTTCTTATGATAAGAGATTTCTTGATATCAATCCCATTAGAAACTAAGTTGTTAGATATTCCACAATGGTTATAGGTTACAAAATTCATTATACAAACAAAGATAATTCTATATTTTCCACCATAATTAATGTGGCACATGAGATGATAGAAATTGGTGTAGACCATGACCCTTGTGAGCTGCTTAGGCAACAACTAATGGAGAATCTAAAGTAGAAAAAGAAAAATAAATATTTGTTTAAGTATGGAACTTTGGTTATGTGCTTACTATTATATTTCTTGAAGGAGATTCCCATAATTGGAAAGGTAAACTAGATAAGTGGAAGACCTATCACGTATTAAATTGTAGATCATATGAGGAACCTTGGAGATTTCAAAGAACATGATGATGCAATAACTACTTTATTTGTAGTATTCTAGAAAAGAATTCATGAGAGAGAAAGGATTCCAAAGAGTATGTGTAGACACCCAAAATTGTCCATGCCATAACATTACCTAGTCGATACATGACCTTGTAAGACATCTTGTAATATTATAGGTCATTATATTATCCCTTATCCCATTTATTCCACTTAATTACCTTCCCAATTAATTAAATAATTCTCATTTATTTAATTAATTCTCCTTCACACATGTCTAAAAATAATTCAAATTAAATATTTGAATTAATCCCTCACTTATTAACACATTGCAACACGTGTCACATGACTAAAAATCTTCACATGCACAAATAATTTAAATAATTTTATTATTTAAATTATGAGATTCCCAATCAAATCCTATTTTTAGCCCCATTCATTGTGCATCATAGCTATCTTTTCTTCCAAAATAAATAAAAGAATCCCACTTATTCCCTCACATCCTAATTTTAGCCTTATGTCATAATCCACTTAATGTGCATCATAGGCACTAAAATAAACTTTTAATCCTAGCCATACAAATCACCCATTTGAATTTTAATCTTGGCCATCGAATCAAATCAGCTCTTGCCTATAAATCTAGCCTTTCATAGGCTATTTAAGATTGAATCTTCTTCTAGTATCCACACTCTACCAAAATTTCATCCAATCTTCTCATCTATCTATCTATTTTTCCTCTATCATCTCCATCTTATTGTTATGTTGTGAAAATGAGCAATCAACATATAAAATCATTAAATCCTTCAAAATCTTGCATTCTCATGCAGGTGGAGAAGAGCAATGGAGATAAATCAAATCTAGCTTGGAGATCGGTTTGCTTTGCTTTCTTATTTTTATTTTCATGCTAGTTTGTGCTCTATTGTGCTTGTTAGGGTTTCAATATAATTTTTTTATGCATTTTTCTCTCATATTTTTACCCTAACTATACAGTATGGTTGAAAAATATCATAATGATATCACTTTTCTAGTATCTACAGATGAATGTATTATGGAAGCAGTTGAACCAAACAATATATGAATCCCTACAATGGTATATGAGGAAAATTCCATGGAAATTCACATGGAATAGAAAAAATCATGAATCAAGAAGAATGTTGATGCTATGGTGGATGTATATGTGTAAGAAATGGTTATTTCTAAGGAAAGAGTGTAGAATGAAGACAAAGAGCTAGAATAGATATGAGTGTTGGAGTAGCATCCAAGAGTGCATGGAGATCTAGTAGAATAGCTACCACACCTCTATCTATCCATAAGTCCTCCATGGCTTTACCTTCTATTGAAGAGAAAAGGAAGACTACTTGTAGTCCTCTAGTAAGGGAGAAATCCCCTTTGGTTGTGCATACTACCAAGGAAAAAAAGAAGAATTTTTCTACTACCACACCTCTTGCTACCCCTACAAAAAGAAGAGTGAAACAAAAACCAACGAGACATGACATAGGCATAAATGTTGTTGAAGAAGAAGAATAACTGGAAGAAGATAAAGCCCCATTGGTCGACAAAAGGAGTGATGCTTCACAAGGTGGATCTACCACCAAAAGGAGAAGAATTGATGTAATTGATACTGAGACTGAAGAGGAGATAGATAAAGAAAAATAAGAATTCAAGATCCAAATAAGGGAAAAGAAGGAATCCAAGAAGGCTCCTCCTTCGAAGAAGAAGGATGTGGAAGCAAAGAAGACTCCAATCAAAATCAAGAAAGATGAACAAAAGGAATCCGTAATGCCTTATTCCTCCATGAGGTTGGAAGCATTATTTAATAGCATTTTGTAGAATGATATGTTGGGATGAACTGTAGGCCTGTATAATGATGTAGATGAAATATACAAGGCTGCTATTATTAAAGCCATAGTCAAGGATATTTTTATACTTTAAGTTCATATGTGGAACATCAAGAAACATGTTCCTAAAGATTTGTGGAATATTTTGTTGGAAAGGAGACAAGAGGAAATAAAAGAGCATGAGAGGCTTAAGGAAGAGGCTTTAGAGAGAGTGAGTGCTCTATTATCTAAGGATGATAGAGCCATATTGGCCACTATATTTAACTAGGAGTTGAGAACAAAGAAAAGGGTTACTACCCTCATGGGTAAAGACAAAGGTGATTCAGAGAGAATTAGAAAGGAGAGAAATGATAAAGTAGAGGGGATTGTACAAAAGATAGGATTGCTTCTAGTGGTTGAAGAAGAATTGAATGTTGAAACCATTGCTCTGGAACAAAATGCAAAAGAAGAAGTACAAAAAAATGATGCTCAGCATGTGCATGACATAAATGTAGATGTTGCACAAGATAAAACTCCTTTGAAAGTGGAGTACATGAAAAAAGGAGATGAAAAGGATACAATTATCAAAGAAGTCATTGCAAAGGGGAGTACCTTTACTCCTCTGAGACAAGAAGAAACTATTCCTCTTGCCAATATACAAAACATTGTAGATGAAGAAAATGTAAAAAAAAAGATAATGAAGTAAAAGATGCTAAAGAGAAAGTAGAAGAGTGTAAGGAGTGTGGACACGAAAAAAGTAACCCTTCTATTTTTTCTTGTTTTGTCCCTCCTTGTGCTTAATTGTCTTGATTTTTCCTTGATTTAATGTTGCAATGTTGCCCACATGTTCACATTAGGTCTTGAATCTTTATGAATTATTAAGACTTTATGATGTCTTGTAAAGGTGTTGTGATGTGTTGTAACACATTTTCACACTTTTCTAGACTCTTCTTATTATAATTGATCTAAATACCCCCTTTTTATCACTTACCAAGTCTTATTTTAAAGTTTTGTAAAGTCTTGTAATAGACTTTCAGACTTTTCTAGGTTATTCATCAATAATTACACCTTTCTTATGCTTTATTTGGCCCCTTTATGCACTTACAATTCTTAATTAAGTGTATTTTTCAATATAAACCCAATAAACATCATTCAAGACAACTTAATTCTTGAAACCCAATCACTTTCCTTGAGTGGAACCCATTTTCCATTAGGGGAAAATGAGTCCCTCTTGGCATAAAAATCAAAATAATTTCAAATTACTCGCGAGTTTTTATTCCTTAAGCCCTAAGGTCGGCCTATGATGTATTTTCGAGAAATTAGGGCATAATTGTGTATAAATATATGATTTTCTCTTCATTTCATCCATTCACTCAAGCATTCAAGCACTCTTAGGCATTTTCAAGCATCCTGGAGCATCTTCTTACATATCTTCAGACTTCAACATCAAGGGTTTGGTGATTTTGTGACATTGCATGTTATTTTTTTATCATTCTCCCTTTATTTCATTTCATTTTTAAGGGTTTGACTAAGGCAAATCCCTATACTCTAACCCTTAACACTTTTTCCCCTCTTTGCATGTTTGTTTTATAGTCTTGTATATAGATTTGTCAAAGAGATAGGTGTTAAAAGTGCCATCAAATTGTTAAAGATAATTCAAAGTCAACAATACCCTATTTGAAGCTTGGAGAACATTTTCTCATCAAATTGTATAGATTTAGATCCGACAACTTGTTAAGTAGAAAAGTGTAGATCAGGGGATACATATTTGAACCTTGACTTTTCATAATTTTGCAGGTGGACTAATTCACCATTTGTGTCAAATGAGTCCCATTGCCAGGCTAGAAAAATTATTTTTTTAGGTTTTCTATTCCCGACATCTTGAAACCTATTCCAACAATTATCACAAGAAATAGGACTAATTCGCCATCTATGGAGAATGAGTCCTAGTGGGCTTCATTAGTGATCTATGCAACATTATAGAACTTCTTGACATCATTTTTTCAGTTTCCAGGTGCACCTCATTTAGTTTAGTTAAGTTATATTATTGTTTGTTTATGTTTTTAGATCATGTTGCATATCATGGTGTGTTTTCAAACACTTCATATTTCTTAGTTTTGCTTTCATAATCAATAGCTTTTATTCATTTTCTACATTTAGATCATCTCATCCAGGCATATTTCATTCATATTACATTAATCTTGAGTGTGAGCATAGCCAGTTTTTACCCTATTCCTTTCCTTTTAGGTGAAAAACCCGAGAAGTGGAAGAGAACAGTAGAGTGCCAAAACCCATGCTTAAAAGGAGGAAGATGAAAATATGAACAAGGATTCATTCAAAGATGGAAGTTAAAATAAATTTTAATAAAACACAATTCAATCTATAATATAAACAAAATCTCAAACTAAAAAGTAGAGATACTTACCTCTTTGATCTCCTTGACATCTTAGCGATATATTGATGAATATTTGACAACCTCAAGGTGGAAAAATGGAAATGTATTTTGGAAAGTGTGGGTTGAGGAGCGTAAAATATTTACATCACAAGTTGAAGTGCAAAAGGTATGTGGGGATCATCATGCAAAAACATGCCCTTAAGTAAAAATTCAAAAATCGTTAGGCAACTTGGCGTAAATATTTGAATAAGTTATCTATATTATTTCAAAAATATGTAACAATAGAATTTGTAGAAAATTGAATGTAGTTTCTAAAATACTAGGTTTATTTAAAATAAATAAAATCTATTTAGTGAAAATTTGAAATTTCAATGCGGTAGTTAAATTTCAGGAAAAATAAGAAGTAGATATCTTGACCACCTAACCATAATAAAATGATAATATTTTTTTGTAATATTTTATATATAAGTAGAGGACTCATGTCGGATGTGATGCATATTTTTGTAATTTTTTCCAAGTAAATAATTAATTATGAATTTTTTATTACAACTTTTAGAAAATATAAAAACTCATTTGTTGACCACCTTAACTTGGTCAAAACTTCATAAAATTTAATTTTTCTTTTTAATCCTATAGTATGTGAAGCATATAATGTGACACATGTTTTGGATTCAAAAAATATGATACCTGTTTGAAAGTAATGGATGTTTTTCAATCAGCCTATCGATCAAGACTTTAGTTGTAATTATAATAGAAAATGAATAATAATTATATATTAAATTCAAATTAAATCATAATTTATATTTTTCGAAAGCTGAGAATCTCCTCTAAAAACCATTTTCATTTCATTAATTTTGGGTGAAAAAAAAGTCGTCAGCCACATACCCTACAAATTTTGCCACTTTTTGGCGCACCATGATCCTGCACATACCCAAAAAAATTACAAGAATGTTTTGTTTCTTTGTTTTCATAACATCATTCATTTTTGGAGAGCCCTAAATTTTGTGCTCACCAAATTTGGTTTATAATGACCAAGCCTCAGGCTTGGTCATCCAAACCATTTCGTGAGCACCAAATTTGACACTCACCAAATACTTATTTCAGGCATTAAAAAAGGAATTGGCATATATTTTTATCTCACATATTTTTCAATATAAACATTATCAAATTTATCTATACTATATGTACGAGTGGAGTATGTGCAGGATCACGATGGGCCAAAAAGTGGCGATATGATGGGTATGTGTAGGGTATGTGGCTGACAACTTTTTTTTTTACCCAAAATTGATGAAACAAAAGGGTTTTTGAAGGAAATTCTCAACTTTCCACCAATATAAATTATGCTTCACTTGGAATTTAATAAATAATTATTATTTGTTTTCTATTTGAATTACAACTAAAGTCTTGATTGATAGGATGGTCGAAAAACATCTATAGCTTTCAAATGGTATCACATTTTTTGAATCCAAAACATGTGTCACATTCTATGCTTTGCATACTATAGGATTAAAAAAAAAAAATGAAGTTTTGACCAAGTTAAGGTGGTCAGACATGAAGTTTTTATTTTTAAAAGTTGTAATAAAAAATTCATAATTAATTATTTACTTGGAAAAAATGACAAAAATATGAATCACATCGGACATGAGTCCTCTACTTATATCTAAAATATTATAACAAATATTATCATTTTATTGTGGTTAGGGTGGTCAAACACAACTACTTATTTTTTCCCTGAAATTTAAGTACTCTTGCATTAAAATTTCAAATTTTCACCAAATACATTTAAAAAAAAAAGTAGTTTAGAAACTACATTCAATTTTCTACATATTATATTCTTACATATTTTTCAAATAATATAGATAACTTATTCAAATTTTTACTTCAAGTTGCCTAACTTTTTTTTTTCTAAATTTTTTGCCACTTAAGGGTTTGTTTTTGCCTTGATGATCATGCACATACCTGGAGTTCTAGGTCCAAACCCTAATCTATATAAAATTAAGTATTCATAAAATCCTCATCCTTTCATTGTGTCTACTCTATACAATTTTTTTCATGGGTTCATTGAAGTAATTCTACTATTTTCTTCTTGGTCCTCTTTTACACTATCTTTACTTCAATCTCAATTGTAATCTTATTTTTTATGAGGAAAAGTAGGTTTTGATGGGACCTAAAACCCATTACAAGAAGGTTTTTATGGGACCTACAACCCAATACAAGGCAAAGATGTTGTAAGAAAAATAATCAGTAAACCCAACCACAACCCATTAGCAAGTAGGGTCCTAAAGCCCACAACCAAATACAAAAATGTTTTACCTGGGACCTTAAACCCTTAGCCAGGTTTTTTGGGGACCATGAACAAAAAAGAGAGCCATCATCATATTTTGGTAAGGACCACAAACCCAAAAACATAGAAGACTAAAAAGAAGAAACCTTCTTGTGACTCCATCCAATCTAAAAAACCATCACACTCCACCTCCATTGGACAAGACCCCCCTCTATAGGAGAGGAAGATGTAAGAACTCAAACCACCAAAGCAACCCAGCTCCTACTCATACCAGCTTCACCTCAAAAGGATCAAGCAAAAGAGAAGAGGAATTTTCACTGGACATGCAACAAACAACTCCACCTCAAAAGGAGCGGGCTCTACCTTAGTAAGAGCAAACTTCACCTCTAGAGAAGAAACCATCAAAAGCATCTAGCCAAAAGAAATCACTCCAATAGGACAAGCCCTCGTAGCAACCTTAGGCATTAGAAGAGATGGAGACAATAAACCAAGCTTAAAGATCAAGTTAGCCCTCAACAAAGAGAGCACACACACCAGAACCTTTGAAAAAACCTCTAAAGGCATCATCCAAAACCAGAAGAAACAAATTTCCCCAACAAACCACAATATCATCATACACCAGATGGGGAAATTAAACAAAGCAACCTTAGTCCCAACATGCTGGTTTGAGCCCAAAATAAGCCACTTCCTTGGACAACATCTCGCAAGGGACCATAGCCACACTAAACAAGCCCACAACTAGACTTGAAAGCAAGCCACCAAAGCTATGAACAACCTAGCAAAATGGATGAAAAAAGAACAGGGACAAGAATCCCCTATACCAAGCGAGAGGAGCAACCCCATACAAGGCATAAAAAATAAAGCAACAACTAAGGCGACAACCAAAAAACACTTCCAAACAACAAACCTAGCAAGCAAGCATAAAGGCCAAAAGACTATCTCCGCACAAGCATCACTGGCCAGCCAAACAAGCCACCCAAAAGATAAACCACCACAAAGCACTAAGCTTCCAAAATCCTTGACCAGTCGTAGAATGACCACAACAAAAATCCAAGAAGGATCAACAAAAATTAGAGGTAGGGGGCAGCACAAGAATTCTTTCGACGCAACCCATCAAACAAGCTGAGCACAAAATAAATTTGGAGTTCCTCTAGCCAAGAATCAACATCAACATCATCATATTCTGAGTCCTCCTTATTGGAATCACCAAAAAAAATCAACATGGGAGCCTCACACCTCTTCCAACTTAGAGCACTCCTCTCCACTATGAGCAGCATCCAACAGCCAACAATGATAGACAGAAGCCCAAGCACACTAGGCTATAGCACATCCCAGGAAGATAGAAATAGCACCACCTAAACGTGGAAGCTTGAAACCTCCAAGGCGGTTCCATCCCCCATCCAGCACACCCACACGAGCAAAGGAATGATAGGAAACCACTTCCTAGAAACATAATAGCTCAAACCAAGAGGTTGATTGCCAAGAAAAGAGCCCCACAATTAGCAATGACCTTCCAAGAGCACCACAAACACTAGACAAAACCAACAAATCTCCATCACCATCCTCTGAATTTGAATCTCCCTCTCCTGTATCTATAGAGTTCAAACTCCTCCTTCTACTCCTAATCCCACGTTTCTGCTCCATTATTGCATCCTTTCAATTGTGATCTTGCTATTCTTTGTAGTAATTTTTTTTTTCTCTCTTCATCCTTTGTAAACAATGTACAATTTATTTTTTCCTTTTAGTTTTTTTGTTATTTTTCATTGTTGGGGGTTCTACTTCTTCCTTCTTATTCATTTTTAAGAGGCTCTCTATTACTTCTAGCACTAGTGGTTTTAAAATATCCTATTGAATCATATTTTCCTAATTTATAGAAAAAGGAGGGGTATAAAAAAATAGGTATTTATCCCTTCTATTCCTAATTAAGTACACTCTAACTATTGATCTAGGACATTCAACATCATAAAGGAAAGGGATACAAAAAATATTCATTAATCTATCATTCTCTAAGTTCTAGAAAAATATAGTAAAAATAAATTTAAAAAATACTCAAACATTAACAACCTCCTCTAAATGGTGATGGGAAGGATGCTTTGGGATCTTCAGGTGTGGACTTGGAGATGCAAAATAGGAGGTTAGTGGTTGAGGACATTGTTAGCTCTCTTCACAAGATTCAAATAATGGTGGTTGGGGTTAAAGGTAAGGAGGTTTCTGCTAGCCATGATAATAATAGTTCTTCCCAAGAGGGTGATGCAGAGGATAAGGATGTGTTTAACTTTAATTGGGAGGATTTTCCCAATGCTTTGGGTATGGCTAAGGAGGGCACCATTTCCCTGTTTAAATTGTTTAAATGGGTTTTTCATGAGATCAACATGACTAATGTTAGGGTTTGGGGTGTTGTGAGCAAAGGGAAGGAATCTTTGCAGTCTTCTATTTAGACTCAAGTTGATGAGTTGTTTGAGTCCTTGAAGATTGTTGTTGAGGAGATGTTGAAGATGAAGTAGATGTTTGAACAAAGAATTCTAACCTTGGAAGAAAAAATGGAAAGGATTAGTGTGAAATTGGATAAGGTCATGGAAGGGACTAAATCTGTTGTGAGGTATGAGGCAAGGGCCTTTCTACTCTTAATGAGAAGGCCAAGAAATGAATGGAGGTAGCTCTTAGTGAGAAAGAAGGTGCTGGTGAAAGGCAAGTGGTGAAGGAAGCTTCAATTGACAAGGCTACTGTTTCATGCAATATTTTGGTTAATGATGTAAATGTGGTTGGACCCGATGTTAGAACTCGCAATAAGACAAAGATGCAGGCTAGGGTACCTACTAATGAAATGTATAAATTCATGGATACTCTTCATAAGATTGTTGAGAGTGACATGGAAGTTGCAAACTTTCTGATGAATATGTATTTCTGTTGTTTTTACATCCTTCCTTTTTTCCTGCTATGATGTTGATGGTTTGCTACATTTTGGCTATTGTTTTCTCTATTTATTTATCTTTTGCTTAAGCTATTCTTTTTTGTGAAGGATTTCGAGGCCCCTTCAAAACCTATTTACCTCTAATAAAAAAACCTTTTCTAAACAATGTTCTTAAAATAGGCCCTTATGGAAAATGTTAAACTTTATGTGACCAAATAAATATATTGTGAAAGTTTTTGTGTTGTTAGAATGAAATCCTAGGCTTGGGATAGATCTTTTTTGATAATGAAACTATGTTGTATATAATTTAAATTCTTCACAATAATATTTCCTTATCTCCCAATTCAAGTGAGACTCTCAAACATAATACTACACTTGTGGGGATCTACTTGTCTCAACTTCATTAAAAACTCCATTAAAATGTTCATCTTAAGGTTTTCATCTTATAGAGTTCAATATTTATTTACCTGTCTCTCTTTCCTAATATTTGTATGTATTTCTATATGGAAGTAGATCTTTGCAAATATATACCTACTAATATTAGAAATAAGGATATTTCTTGAACTAATTGGCAAGTTATAAAGTCATTGAATTTTTGTGTAGAATTTTTAATAAATGGATAATTATAGAGATGTGTTAAAAAATATTTACTTCTAAAAATAAAAATAACTGCTTGAAGTAAGAATGTTGGTGGAAAGGGGATAAACCCCAACCACCAAATATGTATCCTATTGAAAAGAATGGTGTTGCATGTAATTCCATATAAAAATATAATCCCATTTCATAACTACATAGTTGTGTGATAGCTAAAGATTAAAAAACAATGCAAGGAAATAAAACTACCCTATATCCATTTTTAGAGTATAGGTATCTTCACGAATTAAATGATTAGAAAAAAGTGTCAATGTACAAACCCCTTTCAACTAGCTATAGAAGGCCCCCAAAGTACAAAATGGGAATTATTAAATAAATTTGCACTCAATTGATGAAATGGGAATGTAAGAAAAACAAGATAACAATTATTTTTCTTGAAATGAAAATAAAAAGGGGGTAAAAGACTATGTCCCTTTTAATATAAAGAACATAGAATTTAAGGGTCATTTTCTGACTATTTCATTTAGAATCACCAACCACAAAGCCAAGAGACTTTCAACCTCAATGGTAAGTCAATCAAACCTCGATTGGTGGGATTGTTTTAGGGGTAGAAAATGATTAGGAATGATTTGAAATTATGAAGCTAAATGAACTATATGACCTAATATATAAAATGCAGATTCCAAAAAGTACTTAGACTATAACAAATCTTTATAGGTAGATCTAGGAGATATCAAAGGGCATGTACCTATCAACAAAAGCTAATTTTGGAATGTGCAGAGGGGCCAATTTTCCCCTAGGAAAATGGGTCCTTGATAGGGCTTCCAAAAATTATTTTGACGATCCTTTGGTGCTAGATCTGAGATGCTGATTTCCACTTGCAAACTTGTCAAAATAATGAAAATACATTATACAACTTAGTTTCCATAGGTTGACAAGAATGATGACAACAAAGACAATTATGCAAAATTTCTCTTCAATATCTCTTCAATCCTTATTCAACTTGTAACTTGCACATACATAAAGAGGGAAAAATTTTGGTGCCATATAGGGGTTTTCCTCAATAAAACCCCATGAATAGTGTTCCCACATTCATAATGGAAATTACAATGATAAATAGATAATGGAAAGGAAGGAAATGATGAAGGAACACTTAATGTAACTCACCACCCTTCAATGGCTTCCTTGAAAGACCAAATTCATACACATCTCTTCAAAAGGAGTTGGATCTTTCTTTCTTGATTTTCTTAAATGATTGAACTTATGAAGACATACAACACTTGTTAGCCTTCACAACATGAATACACATAACTTTGATGTATGATGCTAAGATCTTTATTACTGCTATAAATGATTGATAATGTTGCTCTTGAATGCTCTTGAATTGCTCTTGACAATAATATTTTCTCTTGAATTTTTTCCTTAATGCTAGATCATGTGTGTTAGAGAGTGTGCGTTCTATTTCAAATGATAAAATGACTATGTATTTATAGGTTTTTAACTAATTTCCCAAAATTATATTCCAAAAGCTGACACAGTTTTAATTTTGATCATTAAAAGGAAGAAAAAATATATTAAATTGGGTCTTGGCTCATAAAGGGGACCCATTTGGCATGAGTGAGCCCTAGCCCAGATTTCCAGGACACTCATAATCCATGGAAATTTAAAAATTAAAATTATTTCTTTAATGTTGGTTTCCTTTCAAAAAATCATAAGAATAAGGCTTTGGAATGCATAATTTGAGAAATTAGAGACCTAATTAAGTCTAATAAATTAAGGGACCCAAACATAGTGTGAAATTGTAAAGGTATATAATTTCCTACACTGCATTTCTTACTAGATCCGTCATAAACATATATGATATAAGTTTTATTTATACAGTTTACACCCTTATCTATCATATTAATGATTAGATTTTTTTGTAATTATTTTTAAGTTTTATATTACAAAACAAATTAAGGGTTGTGACTTTGAGGCCCTCCTTCAATTAGTATCACTTTTAGAAAGTTATAAATAAAATGTAATGGTTTTGGTTCCCTAAGTTATATTAAAATACATCTTTTATAGACAACATTGGTTAGACACCCAAGAGTTACAAAATAAAAATTTGAATAATGGATTCATAGTAATAATGTGTTGACCAAATAAAATATTAGAGAATTATAAACACAAACAATATCATTCCCTTCACCTACATAACCACCCTTATTATATCAATGAGAGGTCAAATAAAGTAGTGAAGAAAAGGACAAGGCTAAGGAAAACCAAAGGAATCACATGATAAAAAAATGAAATAACTCTCATAGATTAATCAATATTTCACTTGTTACCCTATACAAATAATAAAAAGTAACTAGGTTGTATATCCATTTAAAATAATAGTCCACTAGCTAGAAAGTAGAACCCAATACACCCCAAAGCTAGACAAAACATCAGCAATATATGTATAACATGTATATTATCTACAAAGAATGGATGTGAATTACCAAGACCTCCACCCATACTATTATTAAGTACATGTATCATATAGGGTGTTGCCACAATAGTGTGTCTCACTTTTGGGATGTGTTGATTTTTGCCTACAATCATTGTTCTTAGAAAAAATAATGATTTAAGTCTTGAGAGGCTCAATCTAAAGGATTTTAATTGAATAGAGATAGATAAGTCCCCCTTAGATCAAAACCCCTTGGATAGAACCCCTATAGTATTAAATCATAACCACAATGGAGTCTCCTTCACACCTATCAAAATGCTAGCAAAAAACCACCTTTCCTCTACCTTTTGAGGGATTAAATAATGTCATTTAAAAATAATATTTTGAAATATTGTAGCCCTTGAAACAAGCTTTCCAAAAATTATAGTTTTGATATATTTTTTATTTTTTCATGTATTTAATTTTCAATTTTTACTAAACATAGGTTTTTCTCCAAACATCAAGCGCTTTGTTGTGTAGAGATGGAAAAATAGTAAACCATTGTAAAAAAATTTCAAAAAATACCCATTCCCTAGGTATTTATGTCCTTGTTTCACCCCAAAAAGAAAAATTGGATTTTGATTTATACACAACAAGTTAGGTTGTATGACACATGTATGTCCAAATTATAGTTACAATGAATTCAATTTTATTTATTTTTTTAAATATCCAACAAAAAATTATGAAAAAATATCCTTTCCTTAGATATTGATGTTGAGAATCTATATTTCAAAAATTAGAATTTAATCCTTTATAGAAAAAAATTTATGTCGTACGACTCAAATGTTACTTTCTGAAAATGTTTTTTTCTATTTAAAACTAGTTATTAAAGGAGATGTTGAAAGATTCATGATTTATTTTGGAAATTTTGAAAAAAAATAATTAAGAACCTACACACAAATTACAACAAATCACTAGTTCACATCATCTTCAAATTATTAATGGTTTAGCTACTATAGGTCTTAGAAGATGAAGATTTAGTTAAAAATATTGAAGTAAATGTCCATCTTGGGAAAAAAGTGAGACACAGTATTGTGATTTCACCCTATAATTACCAATAAATAGGGATGATTAGGTACATTATATTGGCCTTATCCATTCTTGATAACTACAATAAGAATTCATTGATGAATCACACCCTAGAGGTGAAGGGACCTTGTTCAATTCCTTATTCATCATAAAAATAATTAGATAAAACAAAAATGTCATCATTAAGTAAAGATACCTTGAGGCCCTTAGTAAAATATTTAATCATCCTTGCTAATAGCTAGGTGAATCTTATTAAATAAGCTAGTTTTAGTCTGCTTATATATATTGTGGAAACTGAAAAATGGCTTAGGCCTATGACTACATTTTTCATCATCAATTCAAGATACCCAAAAAAATGATTAAATGTTTTGATCATTTAATTATAACTTAACATCGCATTTCCTCTAATTAATTAAATAGTTTTAATTTCATTTCATTAATTTGTTTTCATTATTTTTCTAAAACTGATTAATTAAGTAAATTGCATTAATTTATCTTAATTAAGTTGCTAATTAATTCTAATCTCTTGTTTTGATTAATTAAATATGTTTCATAAATTTATTTAATTATGTCACTTAAATTAAATAATTATTTATTTAATTAATTATTCTACCTTCTCATCTAAAGTGACTCCATAAATTGAATAATTCATTTAATTCATTTGATTCACGTACACACACTTCCTCCACAAATTAAGGAACTAATTTAATAATTGATTCTTCTATTTGAGCACATGTCTCCTACATTTTTAATTAAATAATCTCATGCATAATTCTCTCCACTCTTGACTAACACTCTCTCTCAATTCACTCACCTAACTGATCTGTCATCTCCTTTTGACTCACACACTCTTTCAATTACATTTATTAACTAATCAATCAAATCACTTAATGGTTCAATCAAACTCTCAATCAAATAACTTAACTGCTCAATCAGGTCCTCACACTTGATCTGGACCATTTGAACTCAAATCAATCTCGACCATTGAATCGATGAAGCTTCTATAAAAGAAGTTTTTAAACTCTATTTTTTGGTAATCACAATCTTTAAAGTTTTGTTGTCAAAATACTTATAGTCTAATATTGCACACTCATGATCTGAGGGCATTTGAGCATTTCAAAGAAAATTTGAGGAGAATAATAGAGATGGGTCAAGCAAGCATTGGAATTAAATGATATTGTTCTTATTTATTGAATTCTTTTTTTGCATTGCAATTCATTATTGATTTGGGGATCTTAGCATGATCTAGGAAATTTTTTATTGTTTTCATTGTTATGCTTTCTTAGTTCTTGGTTATTTTTCCTTATCACATTTGGTGAACCCGACATGAAATCACAGACTTCGAGAAAATTCATAGAAAAATTGATTTTTTGGTAGGAATAGGTAGGATCGATGCATCTGATGCACAAAATGATGCATCTGACATCATGAGCCACATCTGAAGAAGGAAAATACCGCATATGACTTCAAGCAACACATTTGTGTTTTCCTGTAATGCATCTAACTAGTGAAAATAATTTTCTAATTTCTGAAATTTTGAGTTTTGATTTTGTGATTAAAGTTTGTTATGAATAATTTAGAGTTTACAGCGTGTGATTTGGTGGAGTTAATCTAATTTTTTCAAGATGATTAACAGAACAAAAAAATACAAACTTTCAAACTTCTAATGTGTGGTCTTATAGGATAACTATCTGAAGAAAATGATATGAAACTCCTATCTTGTTTTGCTTTCTTCCATACTTTGAGTCTTCACAAAGGATTTCTTTTATTAATTAAATGGTTAATTAACCCTGCTTTGAGTCTTCACATAAAATTTTGTTGTTTAATTAGGGTGGATTTATTACTATTCTATGTGCTTGGGAAGGTTAGTAGGCTCATATTCTCTCACCTTGGGAAACCTGGGTGATCAGAAAGCCAGGGCCATCCACTTTTATGTTTACTTATTAGAGGGCCTATCTTGGTGGGAAAAAGTACTCACCCCAAGGGAACGACCCAACCGGAAATGAGATAAAGCCAAGCTACTCCCAACTGGTACATAAATGTGAATGCTACTAGAAATATTAGCATTACAGGTGTGGATGTGTTATGCAAACAAATGAATCCCTTAGTACCTGCATGGTACATTAAAACCTGTAGAGCGTAACCTCTACAAGCTAGGAAACCTCCTTATCATAGCTAATCTTGCCTCATGTATAACCACCTGAATGGGTGTCTTGATTAAAAACCTTTTGTTTATATTTCCAAAAACCTTCTCTCTACTGGTGCAGGAACGGTTGTTCCCAAGCCGACCCACATTATACACATAGTCTAGTAGTAGAGATGAAAAATTCCTTGTTCATGAGAGAATCTAGATCTTGGTAAGCCCGAGAAGTGAGTGCATTGTAAGGGGGAGTCTATGCTACCAAGATCCTAAGTCATCCACTCTAGATAGTTCAGTTGGAGGAAACTCTAAGTTGGATTCCAATGGATATTTTCCTTGCCAAACTTAAGATTGTAATTATCTATTTATTTATTTCAAACACTCTGCTTGGTGTGTCTTACGTGTGTGTTCAATTAGATTTGATCAAATAAAAACATCAAAGAGTGAATCTTAAACAAGTCATAAATTTTTCAAAACCTAGGACCAATTCACTATGCAACACATCTATCACATAGAAACCCGCATCTAACATACTAAGTCGTAACTATTTCAATAGAAAATGCATATGAAATTCTGAGTCAAAATTGCTAAAACCTGCAACACATCTAAAAACATGAGCCATAATTGCTATAGTCTGAAATGCATATGAGACTGTAAACCGCATCTATGAGTTTCTGTGACACATCTGATCTTCTAAACCACATTTATAGTCTGGAATAGCACATCTTCCTATCATAGAAAGCCTTACATTTAATGAACTATAAACTCATAAGAAACCTTGTAGGATCTCATTATCTAATCTACCCTCTGCTGAAAAATAGGATCTAGACCTGAGACTTCTTCATGTTTATGTTTATCCTCGGTTTTTCTAATTAGATGATTTTACTAGTAAATTGCATCTAATACTGTAAACCACATCAATGATTTTTTGTGACATATCTGATCTTTGTAACCACATTTTCAGTCTGGAATGATGCATCTTCATGTCACATAAAATATTTCAATTAACAAATGGAAAACATAGAACATTTACTATAGGATTTCATTATCTAATATACTCCCTGATGTAAACTTGATCTAGTCATGTGACCTACTCATATTTAGGTTCATCCTTAGTTTTCTTAATAGTTTCATCATTGCATTTGATCCAGGTGGATCCTAGAAAACCTAAAAATTTGACAATCTCAGAATCTCATGAAACTAGCATCACCACACAGAGCTCACTGACATGGTCTTGACGCAACTCGAACATGCTCAAAAGGAGTTTGTATGAAGAAGTTATGCGCAATCAAAGGTCTAGTCAAACAGGCGAATTAGGCATTCAAAAAGGAAAAAAATGATCATTTCAAAATGAGACAATAATGACACCAAGTTTTAGAGCTCGTTGTGCTGATTCCAGAACTATATTCGGTTTTGAAAATAGAGTTTGTATGAGCAAAATAGAGCCGGTCAAAGTTTGCAGACAAAAAGAGTTGACCAGTCAAAATGATGACATCATCATGACGTCAGTATAAAATTGTGGCAAGTGGTGATGTGGAAAGAGTATATGACATGACATGGCATAAATATGGATTAAACCATATTTGTTAAAGAAAAAAATATATAAATTGGGCACCACCTATTAAAGTGGGATGCCACCTAAGGAATAGGGGGTATCCCACCTTATATGGGAAGTCTCCCTTGTCTTTAGGGGAAAAACTTAAAAGGAGGAGAGGATGGTGGGATCACCACCCACCATTTTCTCTAAGAGATTTAATTGCTTTTTCAAATCCTTAGAATAAGGCTAAATACCTTTTTCCTAGAGGCCTAAATTATCCCATATTTTTAGAGGCCTAGAATATTTTCCTTTACACGGAAATATTAGGAATAGTATTCCTAAATTAAGGGGTCAAATAAAACCTTACATAAAATATTCCCTAAATAATAGAGAATAAATCCATTCGTAACCATTCAAATGGAAAGAGAATTATTTTGAGGGGATATTATCCTTCCAAAAATTATTAAAGGAGGATATTATTGATTTTTTTTCTTGTAATAGGAGATATGGGTATATTTGCAAATAATATGGTTTTAGCCCATATTAGCAAATAAATTTGTATAAAAGGGGGAGAGTTTTGGCTTGAAAATAAGCAAGTCTACTTGGAGAAATAATTCCTTTGTGAGAGTTGAATTCTTTTTGAGAGGAAGAATTGCAAGGTGTTGTTATACACCAAAATTGTAAAAGTGAGAGAGATTGTGAGGAATTTTGTGTAGGTTTTTGAAGCTTGAATATTGTAAGAAGGCATCTTCAGGTGCTTGGTGATATTAATAAAAGTGGTCCAACATTGAGAAGAGGACCCGGAGACATAGTCCTGATTGGACGAACTCCGTTATCAACTTGTGTCTGATTCTTCTATCTTCTGTCTTATTATTCTTCTATCTCATGTCTTACATTCTCTCTTATTTTCTTTCCAGTATTTTCAATTTGGCATTTAAGTTCTAATTACAACATTTTAGTAATTAGTTAATTTCATTGAGTTTTGTAAGGGATTAAGTGAACTTAGTCGGTAATTTCAATGGTTAAAAAGCATAATCACACAATTCTGTATTAGATCAGGAAATTACTATAATTAGGATTAATTTGCAAGTTATTTTGTAAACCTCTAATTACAGATCAAATTGGTATCAGAGCCCATTTTGCAGGAAATTGCATAAGTGAATGCTAACTAGGTTGAAATTAAAGCAAGGAGAAGGTGCACTTATAGAATTCAATCTTGAGATCGGGAAACGGAAGCCATCAAAAATGTCAGAAATGGTAATTGAACATAAAGCTCCAGAACTTGATGAGAAAGCTTTCCAGAAAGCATTTCTTGAAATGAAGTCAATGGTAGAAGTTCTTTTCCAAGAGAGGCAAGAACAAAAGAAGAAAAAGGAAAGCAAGGCTAGAAAGAAGGAGGAAGCTGAATCCTCATTGAAAGAAGACAAAGGTAAAGGAGTAGGAGGTGGTAGTGACCCTCCTGAACCTCCATCCCCGTCTTCCTCATCTACTTCATCTTCATCTTCTTCTTTGTATAACTCTTCCAAAAAGAAACAGCCTATGAAATTTGAAGTTAATTCACCTTTGTTGAAACTTGATGTTAAATTTGATTTGCCAATCTATAATGGAGAACTAGATGCAGAAAAACTTGATAATTGGATAAAACAAATTGAAGTTTATTGTAGAGTTCAGAAGTTTACTAAGGATTCTCAAAAAATCCAATTAGCTACTCTTCGCCTAGGAGGCACAGCTTTAATTTGGTGGGAGAGTAGAACACAAGAGGATCTAAGCCATTATGGCAAAATTATTTCTTCTTGGTTTGAGTTTATAGCTGCATTAAAGAAACGGTTCTATCCATTAGGGCATATGCAAAAAGAAATGATGAATTGGTAATCATTAAAGCAAGCTAAAGGACAAAGTGTGCAAGAATATACACAGGAGTTTAGGAAGAGGACTTTAATGTTGGGCATTCCTTTATACACACAAGAAACTTTGTTAAAGTATATAGGTGGATTACGTGAGAATTTGAAACATACTATACTTATGTTTAATCCAACTAACATTGATGAAGTTAGTGTGCAAGCTATCCATTTGGAAAAAAGCTCAAGGAATTGCCAAGACAATTTGTTGTTGGACTCCAGTAAGCAGAAGAGCAACAAGAAATGGAAGGAGAAATCACAACAAACCGCTACTATAAAGAAAGAGGACGAGAAGCCTCATTGCTCACACTGCAAGAAGAAAGGGCACGAAGATGCGAAGTGCTGGAAATTGCATCTTGATCAGAAGCCTAAGTGGTTCAAGGATCGAAAGGGTAAGCAAAAGTCCACAGCTGTTGTGCAAGACCTTGGTATGGAATCTAGTGATGAATCAAAGATTTCAATTGTGGGTTTGAAAGGTAAATCTTTTTTTGGTAATGAATCTGTCACTGATGTTTCATGTGCTTCTACTTCAAAAAGTCATGTTGTTCCTGAAGATAGCAAAAGATGTGAATTGTTTCATATAAGGGTGATTTCTAAGAACACTAAGATTGATACACTGATAGATAGTGGGTCCCAAGTTAATCTAATTTCAGAAGAAGTTGTTGAACAGTTGGGATTGAAAACAAAGCCACATAAAAACCCTTATCCATTAGGTTGGGTGTGCAATGATAACAAATTGCGAGTAACTAAGCAATGCAATTTAAGATTTGCAATAACATCTAAGTTTATAGATGAGGTTGAATTTGATGTGGTTCCACTTGATATCTGTGGGATTGTGTTGGGTAGCCCATACTTGTATGATAGGAAAGCAATCTTCTATAGGGAACATAATCAACATCACTTGTTTAAGGAAGGAATTGAATACATTGTTCATTCTCATCCAATTAAGACTGGTAAGTCTTTTGTGACAACGGGACATTTGAAAAGGGTAGTTAATGCAAGCAATAATTTGGCACTTACGTCTGTACCACAAGAAGTGTCATTGCATAAGAGAATGTCTAATTCTAAGGTTGTTCCAGTTATGAAAGACAAGCGTGAAATTGGTACATTCTTTTTCTCGTCTACAAATTCAATTTTGTTATTCAGCCTTCTACTTTTCAGCAGTGTAGGGTTGGTAGCATTGGATGTGGATGTGTATATGGCTAATGTACTTAACAATATCGGTGCAGTTTTGGTTATTGTTATGATGAGTCAAGTGTTCAGAATTCTAGCAAGGACAGATGATATTGGGCAAGTGGGGCAACATTTCCCTAGCTCAAATTGTACATAAAATAGAACTTTTAGAGGTCCAAAAGCTTCTCAATGGGGAGGAATGATCCAGGTGGATCCTGGAAAACCAAAAAATTTGACAATCTCAGAATCTCATGAAACTAGCATCATCACGCAGAGCTCATTGACATGGTCCTGACGCAACTTGAACGTGCTCAAAAGGAGTTCGTATGCAGAAGTTATGCGCGGTCAAAGGTCTAGTCAAACAGGCGAATTAGGCATTCAAAAAGGAAAAAAATAATCATTTCAAAATGATACAATAATGACACCAAGTTTTAGAGCTCGTTGTGCTGATTCTGGAACTATAATCGGTTTTGAAAATAGAGTCCGTATGAGCAAAATAGAGCCGGTCAAAGTTTGCAGACAAAAAGAGTTGACCATTCAAAATGATGACGTCATCATGACATCAGCATAGTGTTGTGGCAAGTGGTGATGTGGAAAGAGTATATGACATGGCATAAATATGGATTAAACCATATTTTTTAAAGAAAAAAATATATAAAGTGGGCACCACCTATTAAAGTGGGATGCCACCTAAGGAATAGGGGGTATCCCACCTTATATGGGAAGTCTCCCTTGTCTTTAGGGGAAAAACTTAAAAGGAGGAGAGGATGGTGGGATCACCACCCACCATTTTCTCTAAAAGATTTAATTGCTTTTTCAAATCCTTAGAATAAGGCTAAATCCCTTTTTCCTAGAGGCCTAAATTATCCCATATTTTTAGAGGCCTAGAATATTTTCCTTTACACGGAAATATTAGGAATAGTATTCCTAAATTAAGGGGTCAAATAAAACCTTACATAAAATATTCCCTAAACAATAGAGAATAAATCCATTCGTAACCATTCAAATGGAAAGAGAATTATTTTGAGGGGATATTATCCTTCCAAAAATTATTAAAGGAGGATATTATTGATTTTTTTTCTTGTAATAGGAGATATGGGTATATTTGCAAATAATATGGTTTTAGCCCATATTATCAAATAAATTTGTATAAAAGGGGGAGAGTTTTGGCTTGAAAATAAGCAAGTCTACTTGGAGAAATAATTCCTTTGTGAGAGTTGAATTCTTTTTGAGAGGAAGAATTGCAAGGTGTTGTTATACACCAAAATTGTAAAAGTGAGAGAGATTGTGAGGAATTTTGTGCAAGTTTCTAAAGCTTGAATATTGTAAGAAGGAATCTTCAGGTGCTTGGCGATATTAATAAAAGTGGTCCAACATTGAGAAGCGGACCCGGAGACGTAGTCCTGATTGGACAAACTCTGTTATCAACTTGTGTCTGATTCTTCTATCTTCTGTCTTATTATTCTTCTATCTCATGTCTTACATTCTCTCTTATTTTATTTCTAGTATTTTCAATTTGGCATTTAAGTTCTAATTACAACATTTTAGTAATTAGTTAATTTCATTGAGTTTTGTAAGGGATTAAGTGAACTTAGTCTGTAATTTCAATGGTTAAACAAAATAATCACACAATTTTGTCTAGATCGGGAAAAATTGTAATTAGGATTAATTTGCAAGTTACTTTGTAAACCTCAAATTACAGATCAGCATTACCTAGATCATCCTTAGCATACCTAGGAAAATCCTTGTGCATAACACTTTGTAAACCTAGGGTAGATAAATTGTCTTACCTTAGATAAATTGTCTTACCTTGATTGAAAATAGTGATTCAAATACGATTTCCCTTGATATATCATTTTAGAATTTTTCATTTGTCATCTTAGTGGAATAAATCAAACTCACTAGGCTAGTTTGAACTCCACCTAGTCAGCCTGTCACTTATTCATTCTAGTATTGATCCTAAAACATCATGGTAAATCCTAGTTGGAACCTTGAATCAAACTTGGTAAGTTAGTGACTGATCCCTTAGTTATCCCAAGAGATTGACATATAGTTTTCATTATACCCTAGTCTTTGCATGTCATAATTTATGCCTAAAAGACCAAAAAAATAGGTTAACTTTCTTATCCTAGATATTTTCATTTTAGACATTATCTTAAGTCATACCCTAGTCTTTGCATGTCATAATTTATTCCAAAAAACAAAAACCACAAACATAGATTATACTATCACATCTTAGGTAGTTGCATACCCTATGGTTCACATTTTAGTGTCATCCTTCTTTGATCAAGTCTTATCTTATGGTCCAAACTAGATTACAAAAGAGATGATTAGAAATGGACCCTTCACAACAACATGATGAGCTTTACAATCCCACTAGTGTAATGAAATTTGGTCGTACACCTTTCCAGGTCAATAACAATACCACACACATTGGGTCAACATCACAAGAAACCCCATGGTATAGCTCATATGTCAACCCATTTGAAAAATTCCTTATAAGAGATGACCAAGGTTGTATCACTGTTGAGGAACTTGAGGCAACAACCCAAGATCCTAATGTTGTTGAATTTTTTTATAAGCTCATCATGCTCCACCCTCGGATATTTTTAGTAAAGCTACTAGAGGATGGAGTTAAATTACCACTTGGATTTGACATAAACACGCTACAAGTGGTGTCTTTTCCTACAAATGTCTCAAACCAAAACTAGCATCATACGACACATATTCCACAAAATGTAACACCTCAAGTAAACCTTAATATACATTTTGGAGGAGCTACAGAGAGTCCTTAAATGATTCACACTACTCCCACTTTTAGGATACCCTTCATAGGTCCACCTATAGCATCATCTGTTACACATTCCATGACATAGGCTACGACCCAATCAATATTAGCACATGTAATGTAGTAAAAAACACAATTGATAGGCACTAATCCATTTGGGACCTCAAGAAACACCATGAATACTACCTCAAACAATCCTCATGGATTCAAGAGAATAATATTTTCAGGTTTAGGACCCACACCCATAGTTAATGTCAAGGGTACCACATATAGTCATGCTATCCTTCAAAACAGTGTTGCAAAAGCACAACAAGGTACACATATGTTGTCTTAAGGGAATCTAGCACAACTAGGATTTTGATCAAATACCTTTATGTTAAAAACATCACAACAATATACCCATGCACAACCCAAAATTAACACCTCGTATTTACATATACCTCAGGTACAACAACAGACACCTTCATGCACCTACCATGTACCTACACAAAATGCGATACCTGACAATACGAATGAAATACCAAACCCATAGGTGGATGCTCTAACTACATAAATGCTTGCTTTATAGAAACAAGTTAAGAACATGCAAGTAACAACCAAAAAATCCTACATGTAGGACTTGCATCCATACCCCTTTGATGGGACTATCTACATGCCTCCTTTTCCACAAGGACACACAATTCAAGCCTTTTCAAAGTACATAGGGATGGGCAACCCAATAGATCACATCAGAGAATTTAGCACAGATTGTGTTGACATTGCCTCATAGCACACATACTTGATGAGATTATTCCCTAGAACTCTTACGGGTCCTGCACTTGATTTCTTTTCACGATTACTTGGGGGCACAATGACATTGTCTGAGTTAGCCAAAAAAATTGTAGACAACTATGCCTTTAACATTGAAAATTATATCACATTAGCCACCTTGTGTACCTCAAAACAAGAAGAGGGAGAGTCTTTTATCAAGTACTTCAAGAGATGGAGAAACTTGGTGAGTCGATGCTAGGTAGAGATACTTGAAAAATAAAAGGTAGACATGTTTGTCAAAAACCTCCTAGATTATTTAAAAGATCCTTTGCAAGTTCATTATTATGTACACTTTGTAGACCAAGTAGAAAAAAGAAAAATTATTGAGAAATCACTTGTCGCTAAGGGTACCCTTAGGCTCTCTAAGAGTACAAATAATCAACACATGTTCAATGATAAAAAAAAATGTTGGTCTAAAAATAAAAATGTCATGAATGATAGGGCTATGGATATGAAATATATAAACAAAATTTGTCCTATTGTCACTCTAAGAGGACCTGAAGCTTGAACGACTATACGAAAAACCTCTACACCAACAAAAAATGCCATACAAAATAATCAGGGAATAGGACAACAAAGATCACCTAGGAAATACATTAAATGCAAATATTCTCCCCTCGCATAACCCATTGAAATGGTACTGAAGAAACTAGTTCAATCAAGTGTCATACAACTACAAGAACCCACATCTTATGTGTCTAATTTTAAACCCTCTTGGTGGGACAATGACGCCTTTTGTGAATATCACCAAGGTAAAGGACATAAAACATCCACTTGCAGACAACTAAAAAATATTATTCGGGACCTTATCGAAGATAAGGTAATTGAGGTAGAGATACAACGACACACTTCCAATTGAGATCACACAATCTACAAGACTCCCCTTCAAGACCACAATTCATGGAAAGCCTTCGGTTCAGGACACTAGTAACAATAACTCAGCCAATTATATGATTACTAGCTATAATTACACAAGAATCATCCATCTTCGAGCTGTAGATGAACATGTCAACACCATTACCATAAAGAAAACCCCATAGTGCATTGTAAACACTCGTAGAACTAAAATAACCATACTTTCCCCTTCACCTCCCAAGCAGTCCCAAGATAAAGTCTATTTTAACTTGTTAGATCAACTAGAGAAAACCCCAACACAAATATCCATATCAAAACTACTAAATACATGACCCAAGCAAAGGGCCATCCTAGATAAGATGCTAAAAGAAACCATTGTCCCAGACAACCTCAATGTCGACTAATTTCAAGAAATGGTTGGATTCTTTGAAAGATCTCACCATGTTACCTTCTCTAACAAAGACTACTCAGCCCAAAAGACAAACCATAATGACTCACTACACATTGAAGCCTTCATCCATCAAAATAAGATCAAACGAGTCTTGAAAGATGGAGGAGCGAGATTGAATGTTTGTTCCTTAAAATTGGTTAAGGCACTGGGTTTTTATGAAGCATGTGTGGATAAGACAAAGATCATAGTTGTAAAAGGTTATGATGATGATGAACGATCCTCCCAAGGCATAATAACACTTCCACTCCGAGTGGGACCCATAATGTTGGATACGACTTCCCAAGTATTGGATCTAGAAATCCCTTATAATATTCTCCTTAGTCAACCATGGATTCATGCCATGAAGGTCATTCCCTCCAAGTATCATCAATTCCTAAATTTTCACTACAATGGCACCGAAATTACTATCGAGGGTGACCCTGATCCCTTTGAGTATTTCATTAACCTACAAGGATTCTCTAAACTTCAGGTGCCACTTAACCATGAGACCTTGACATCAAAATCATCCAAATACATTGATCCCTCAACACTCACTAGGAAATCTGATGTCCCTCGGTCATATTCCTTCACATCCTCTTCTTTCACTACCAAATCCCTAAACCCTAGGATCCAAATCTGTGATAGGGTATGTGGAGAATACCGCATGAATAATTTACCAACAAACAACAAGTCTATTGCTATTGAGGCCATCAAGACAGGTGCAGAGGGAACAAAAAAAGATGGCCATGCTTGGATTGAAACCTTTTGGGATTCTGATACTACATCTACCTTTACCCTATCCGCTTCCACTTCATCCTCTCATGTCCATGATAACCCACTACTTGATCATGATACTATTGAGGGTATCCAATCATCATCCTTCCATCCCACCTATCCCAGGCTAGGATATGTATCTCCTACTATCGCATCTACGAAGTCACGTTTCCAAGTCATTAAGGATGTGAAAGCTTCCTTTAACGTTAGAAATACAGAAAAGGATAGTTACAAAGATTCTATTGATGACATCACCACTCCCATTTCTCTACTAGACATTCCTATCACTTCACCTATTTCATCCATTTCACTCACATTCATCTGCATCAGAGACATGGATCAACAAGTCCCATCTCAAGAAAAGAATAAAGGAAAAGCTCCAATGAATGACCTATCTTTAAAAATAGATCAAGAATCAGGAGACATAATGAAAAAAAAGATCAAGACAAGTCCTCTAGCCACCATAAAAAATAAATGTCAAAAGTGAAAGCAAGCAAAATTTGATCTCCAAGTATGCCTCTCCATCAAAAATTACTAGGGGCATCTATCAAGGAAAAATGTCAAGAAACTAGCTTGTTGATCCAAGGTCTCTATCCATGTCACTCTCACTCATACCATTTATTCCATTTCACTCATCGATGTTCACATATCTGTCATATCATCCCACCTTCATTAGTGATGTCCTTCAATGTGTCTTTGACGATGATCCCTTCATGTACTCTAACTCATTGGTCGTGCAAACTCCTCTTCGTTTGAAGCCTGGTAGCCCACATAGGGTGCACATTAGGGATCATACCATGGCCTCGTTCATCCACCACTTCTATCATCTGTCATATTTTCCACTTACATTCTGCATCCAAATCAAGTCCTTTCATCCATCATGGTCATCTAAACAAGGTCAAGGCATCATCACGACATATTAGTTTTACACAACTCCAAAAAGTTCGGTAGAAACCACACAAAAAAAACAAAAAAATAAAAATAAAAAGAAATAATCCATCCAACAATGAAAACCATCCCAATGGAGTGTTGGATAAGTACCATGGTGAAAACCTAGAAAACAGATGCCATGTGTAGAAAATCTTCGCTCCATCATCTATTATCACTTCACAGGGTCTTTTCACCTTGACCCATATTACTATAATTGTCCATCATTCATTCCACGACACCCACAATAAAAGTAGTTGCGAATCCTATGAATTGAAATCTATTGACGCTCATAGCATACCAAACAAAATCATTATTACCATCCAATCCCACACAATACCTGACCAGGGGCAAATACCTAACACCCGTTCTTGACAAAATAAACCTCTAGATCTTCAGGTCCTTACAAAAACACAAAAAAAATTAGAAAACATGTCAAAAACACATAAATGTTAAAAAAACATGTTAAAAACACAAAAACATTCAAAAAATGTCAAAATCCCAAAACATCTAACTACTAAAAAGAAAAATAGAGTCAGTCTAGTTTGTCAAGTCTACTCGAACTACATCATCTCTAAGTTTAAACGTAGGCAAGGCCATCATCGATGAGCCCCTGAGACACCCTTGGTTAGTCCTTTAGATTTATCTCATAATAAATTGGCTTTTTCATGAATTGTTAATATCTTCATCTTGTAAATGGGTTGAGTCTGGTCAAACTACGTTGTCTCTATGCATTTGCCTAGCTATAAGCCTCTGAGACATTGAGTCAGTCCTTTTTGGATTAGTTAGACAATAAAATCATGACCTAATCTTTGTCAAATAAAGTAAAGTCAGGTTGTGTTAAACTATGAGGTCTCTACGTGTATAATGTAGGCAAGGCCATCAATCAATGAGCCCCCAAGGCTGCACTAGGTTAGTCCTTTAGGGTTCATCACTTTCACTATCACACACGTCATATATCTTCAAATAAAACAAATATTTTTTAGTCAGTCCTATCGGTCAAAGTCTGGTCAAACTACATGGTGTCTGCATGTACAACGTAGGAAAGCCTTAACATCCCCTGAAGCCCTAGATGTCAATCCTCTTAGGGTTTTGTCGTGTCAGTCATGTCACATGGTCATACAATGAATGACTCGAACACAACGTAAAAAATGACGCACAATCCAACTAGTTAAAAATTAGTCTAAAATCAAATTTATCAAATCGATCATTTAAGAGTCTTCAAGATGTATCCTTCTTGATGTTAGACTCCTCTCTATCAACCAATTTATTCAGGATATGTCTTTCCTGAATCAGCATCAAATCTATCACGTGAAACATTTGGGAGTCTTCAAGATGTGTCCTTCTTGATGTTAGACTCTCTTCTATCACACAATTTATTCAAGATATGTCTTTCTTGAATTAACATCAAATTTATCAAATCAATCATTTAAGAGTCTTCAAGATGTGTCCTTGAAGTCAGTCTCTTTTCTGTCAACAAATTTATTCATGAAATGTCTTTCCTGAATCAACATTAAATTTATCAAATCAGTCATTTAAGAGTCTTCAAGATTTGTCCTTCTTGACATTAGACTCTTTTATGTTAACCAATTTATTCAAAATATGTCTTTTCTAAATCAACATCAAATCTATCAAATTAATCACTTAAGAGTATTCAAGATGTGTCCTTCTTGATGTTAGACTCTTTCCTCTCAACTGCAAGTCTTCAATATTTTCCCTACTTAATGTAAGACCTTGTCATGCCATCTATTCAGGATGTGTCCTTCCTTAATCCCAACCTTGGCGGTAATAAAATTTGACATTGCAATCTTCTTTAGGATGTGTCCTTCCTAAAGAGTGAACAGACAACATTGTCATCACCAAGTAAACCTTGACAAACAAACAAATATCTAACACACATGTCTCGACAATCATTTTTCATTTATTTTTCAATGATTTCATATGACCATGTAACTAGCCACCTCAACGATGTCTTATAACGGATTTAGAGGAGTGACAATGTTACATGAGAATATCTTGCTTTTTGAATAATTGCCTTATCTTTTTGAAGTTTTCATGACACTGGCCACCTCAAGGATGTCCTGACAACATGATTTAGAGGAGAAACAATTTATCATGATGATTGTCTTATCTTTTCAAATTTTTCATGTAACTAGCCACCTCGATGATGTGCTATGATAGATTTAGAGGAGCAACACTGTTACATGAGCATCTCTTGTTTTTTAACTGATTGTCTTATCTTTTTGAAGTTTTCATGACACTAGCCTCCCCAAGGATGTCCTAACAATAGGATTTAGAGGAGCAATGATGTATCATGATGATTGTCTTATCTTTTCAAAGTTGTCATGTTACTAGCCACCTCAATGATCTCATATCATGGATTTAGATAAGTGAAAATGTTACATGAGCATATCTTGCTTTTTGAATGATTGTCTTATCTTTTAGAAGTTGTCATGGCACTAGCCACCTCAAGGATTTCCTAACAATAGAATTTAGAGAAGCGATGATGTATCATGATGATTATCTTATCTTTTCAAAGCTACCATGTAACTAGCCACCTTGACGATGTCCTATGATGGATTTAGAGGAGCAAAAATGTTACATGAGCATATCTTGATTTTTGACTGATTATGATCTTATCTTTTTGAAATTTTCACTAGCCACCTCAAGGATGTCTTGAGAACAATATTTAGAGGAGCAACAACATATCATGATGATTGTCTTATCTTTTCAAAGTTGTCATGTCACTAGCCACCTCAAGGATGTCTTGCCAATAGGATTTAGAGGAGCAATGACGTTTCATGACACATTTTCTTCATAATGTTGTTTGTGGGTTGTCTCGACAAAAAGACTAGGAACAATTGGGTTCCTAAATATGATTCATGACAATCCTTATTTGTGACTATTTGTTTTCAGAAAATTCATGACATTGCACACCATTGGTCTACCTCATATCATGGTGTTTCTTGCTTGTTGAAATAAACCCCCCAATGATGATTAAAATTCAAATGCTTAGTATAAGGACAAAAAAGTGATGACATATCTTTCTTTCACACTAACATAAATCATTTTCAAGCTAACAATCTTCTTCCATCGATTCTGGATGGGTATATTTCTTTCACCACCATCGAACTTATGGCTATCCAATTACCTAATCGGGACAATTTCCAAATTTTCTTGAATTTTTCAAACATTTATCATTTTTCCAAAGGGGGCATACCCATACCTATTTCACACTAGGGCACAACTGTGGCATGTTATTCATTATTCTTTGACACAATGCGAAAATAACATTATGTCAAAGAGGGGAAAAATATGGACACTGAAAAATAGCTTAGGCCTAAGACTGCGTTTTTCATCATCAATTCAAGATACCCACAAAAATGATTAAATGATTTGATCATTTAATTATAACTTAACATCACATTTGCTATAATTAATTAAATATTTTTAATCATTTAATTAATTAATTTTCATTATTCTTCTAAAGTTGATTAATTAAGTAAATTACATTAATTTATCTTAATTACGTCGCTAATTAATTCTAATCTCTTCTTTTGATTAATTAAATAAGTTTCATAAATTTATTTAATTACGTCACTTAAATTAAATCATATTCTCCCACATTTAATTAAATAAATATTTATTTATTTAATTAATTATTCTACCATGTCATCTAAAGTGCCTCCATTAATTAATTATTCTACCTTCTCATCTAAAGTGACTCCATAAATTGAATAACTCATTTGATTCACATACACACACTTCCTCCACAAATTAAGGAATTAATTTAATAATTGATTCTTCTATTTGACCACATGTCTCCTACATTTTTAATTAAATAATCTCATGCATAATTCTCTCCACTCCTAACTAACACTCTCTCTCAATTCACTCACCTAGCTAATCTTTCATCTCCTTTTGACTCACACACTTTAGTTACATTTCTTGACTAATCAATCAAATCACTTAATGGTTCAATCAATCTCTCAATTGAATCACTTAACTGTTCAATCAGGTCCTCACACTCAATCTGGACCATTCAAACTCAAATAAATCTTGACCATTGAATCGATAAAGCTTCTATAAAAGAAGTTTTTTAACTCTATTTTTGGGTAGTCACAATCTTCAAAGTTTTGCTATCAAAAAACTTATAGGCTAATATTGCACACTCATTATCTGAGGGAATTTTAGCAATTCAAAGTAAAGTTGAGGAGAATAATGGAGATGAGTCAAGCAAGCATGAGAATTAGATGATATTGTTCTTGTTTATTGAATTATTTTGCTGCATTTTACTTCATTATCGATTTGGGGATCTTCACATGATCTAGGAAATTTGTGATTGTTGTCATTGTTATGTTTTCTGTGTTCCAAGTTATTTTCCCTTATCACATATATATCTTTATCTTTTCCTAGCCTTGATCTACCAAAACCATAATACCTTGTATCATAGTACTAG